>JAUJYP020000315.1:0-128000 GCA_030674075.2 Linum usitatissimum
ACTCATACAAGGACGTCCCTACCATGGATCAAAGAAGACAAATTCATCCTCGAAGAATTGGCGATCCAACGAGTGGCACGGATTTTGAACCACGGCATCGACGGTGGCATCTTCATCATCATCAACGTCACGGTCGCACCCAAGAATCAAGATTTGCAAGAACCGAGTTCGGGCAACCTTTTCTCGCCTTGTCTTTGGAGTAGAGGTGTTGAATGATGACAAGAGACCTGTATAGAGTTTGGAATCATTCGGAGCGTAATTGGATTCGAAGGTGGGAAGTTTCCCAAAATCGTGTTCACCAATTTCGAAGGATTGCACCATATCGTACTCGGTTAAAACGAAAGACTTTGCCCGCGGCATCACCTGGCCGGGTGCGTAATGGGCTATTTGAAGACCGGCAAGGTCGATGGAAGCGAGGAGAAAGGAATTTGGGAACGAATCCCACAGGTGGACTTGTTACGGTGATGCCGGTGCCAACGAACGAGGCCTCTCACACCTTTTAAGAAAGCATATGGTTCATGGTGGAAGTTGACGAGGTTATGTTCATAGTTCCTAAACAAGGTTTCAAAGTCATAGACACCGAGACCCCTCGAAGGCACTAAACGAGAAGACCATCAATTTTTTGTAATCAAGGATCCAACTCAAGCATTTTGTAGCGAAGATCTCTTAGAATCATACAAGGACGTCCCTACCATGGATCAAAGAAGACAAATTCATCCTTGAAGAATTAGCGATCCAACGAGTGGCACGGATTTTGAACCACGGCATCGACGGCGGCATCTTCATCGTCATCAACGTCACGGTCGCACCCAAGAATCAAGATTTGCAAGAACGAGAGTTCGGGCAACCTTTTCTCGCCTTGTCTTTGGAGTAGAGGTGTTGAATGATGACAAGAGACCTGTTATAGAGTTTGGAATCATTCGGAGCGTAATTGGATTCGAAGGTGGGAAGTTCCCCAAAATCGTGTTCACCGATTTCGAACGATTGCACCATATCGTACTCCGATTAAAACGAAAGACTTTGCCCGCGGCATCACTGCGCCGGGTGCGTAATGGGCTATTTGAAGACCAGCAAGGTCGATGGAAGCGAGGAGAAAGGAATTTCGGAACGAATCCCACGGGTGGACTTGTTACGGTGATGCCAGTGCCAACGAACAAGGCCTCTCACACCTTTTCGAGCCTGGTTCATATTTTCTCGCGCCATATGAAGAGCACACGGTCAGTAACTCCTATGAGACATCGCTAAGGCCTGGTTCAAGCCAGACTACCAATCGGCAACTCAAAAGCCTCACTTAGGCAAGCCTACGAGCCTACAAATTGGCCCCAACCACCAAGGACGAAACCTAGGCTTATGCTATCCGATTTCATCTAGTATTTTATTCAAACTTGGAGACCAAGACGCCTTATTTTAGATCCTTCTTGCTTAGTTTTTAGTAGAATTGCACCATACCAAGGGCCACTGGGAAAAGTAAAAGTGCACCATTCCAAGCTGCATGGCGCATGATGCATGGTGGAAGTGCACCATAGGAAGCTACACAATGCATAGTGTAAATGTAATGTACTAATGTGCACCATATGTGGTTCATTGTGGATGTTCATCATAAGAAAGCATATGGTTCATGGTGGAAGTTGACGAGGTTATGTTCATAGTTCCTAAACAAGGTTTCAAAGTCATAGACACCCGAGACCCCTCGAAGGCACTAAACGAGAAGACCATCAATTTTTTGTAATCAAGGATCCAACTCAAGCATTTTGTAGCGAAGATCTCTTAGAATCATACAAGGACGTCCCTACCATGGATCAAAGAAGACAAATTCATCCTTGAAGAATTAGCGATCCAACGAGTGGCACGGATTTTGAACCACGGCATCGACGCTGGCATCTTCATCGTCATCAACGTCACGGTCGCACCCAAGAATCAAGATTTGCAAGAACGAGAGTTCGGGCAACCTTTTCTCGCACTGTCTTTGGAGTAGAGGTGTTGAATGATGACAAGAGACCTGTTATAGAGTTTGGAATCATTCGGAGCGTAATTGGATTCGAAGGTGGGAAGTTCCCCAAAATCGTGTTCACCAATTTCGAACGATTGCACCATATCGTACTCCGATTAAAACGAAAGACTTTGCCCGCAGCATCACTGCGCCAGGTGCGTAATGGGCTATTTGAAGACCAGCAAGGTCGATGGAAGCAGGGAGAAAGGAATTTGGGAACGAATCCCACAGTGGACTTGTTACGGTGATGCCAGTGCCAACGAACAAGGCCTCTCACACCTTTTCGAGCCTGGTTCATATTTTCTCGCGCCATATGAAGAGCACACGGTCAGTAACTCCTATGAGACATCGCTAAGGCCTGGTTCAAGCCAGACTACCAATCGGCAACTCAAAAGCCTCACTTAGGCAAGCCTACGAGCCTACAAATTGGCCCCAACCACCAAGGACGAAACCTAGGCTTATGCTATCCGATTTCATCTAGTATTTTATTCAAACTTGGAGACCAAGACGCCTTATTTTAGATCCTTCTTGCTTAGTTTTTAGTAGAATTGCACCATACCAAGGGCCACTTGGGAAAAGTAAAAGTGCACCATTCCAAGCCGCATGGCGCATGATGCATGGTGGAAGTGCACCATAGGAAGCTACACAATGCATAGTGTAAATGTAATGTACTAATGTGCACCATATGTGGTTCATTGTGGATGTTCATCATAAGAAAGCATATGGTTCATGGTGGAAGTTGACGAGGTTATGTTCATAGTTCCTAAACAAGGTTTCAAAGTCATAGACACCCGAGACCCCTCGAAGGCACTAAACGAGAAGACCATCAATTTTTTGTAATCAAGGATCCAACTCAAGCATTTTGTAGCGAAGATCTCTTAGAATCATACAAGGACGTCCCTACCATGGATCAAAGAAGACAAATTCATCCTTGAAGAATTAGCGATCCAACGAGTGGCACGGATTTTGAACCACGGCATCGACGCTGGCATCTTCATCGTCATCAACGTCACTGGCCGCACCCAAGAATCAAGATTTGCAAGAACGAGAGTTCGGGCAACCTTTTCTCGCACTGTCTTTGGAGTAGAGGTGTTGAATGATGACAAGAGACCTGTTATAGAGTTTGGAATCATTCGGAGCGTAATTGGATTCGAAGGTGGGAAGTTCCCCAAAATCGTGTTCACCAATTTCGAACGATTGCACCATATCGTACTCCGATTAAAACGAAAGACTTTGCCCGCAAGCATCACCGCGCCGTGTGCGTAATGGGCTATTTGAAGACCAGCAAGGTCGATGGAAGCGAGGAGAAAGGAATTTCGGAACGAATCCCACAGTGGACTTGTTACGGTGATGCCGTGCCAACGAACAAGGCCTCTCACACCTTTTCGAGCCCGGTTCATATTTTCTCGCGCCATATGAAGAGCACACGGTCGGCAACTCCTATGAGACATCGCTAAGGCCTGGTTCAAGCCGGACTACCAATCGGCAACTCAAAAGCCTCACTTAGGCAAGCCTACGAGCCTACAAATTGGCCCCAACCACCAAGGACGAAACCTAGGCTTATGCTATCCGATTTCATCTAGTATTTTATTCAAACTTGGAGACCAAGACGCCTTATTTTAGATCCTTCTTGCTTAGTTTTTAGTAGAATTGCACCATACCAAGGGCCACCGGGAAAAGTAAAAGTGCACCATTCCAAGCCGCATGGCGCATGATGCATGGTGGAAGTGCACCATAGGAAGCTACACAATGCATAGTGTAAATGTAATGTACTAATGTGCACCATATGTGGTTCATTGTGGATGTTCATCATAAGAAAGCATATGGTTCATGGTGGAAGTTGACGAGGTTATGTTCATAGTTCCTAAACAAGGTTTCAAAGTCATACACCCGAGACCCCTCGAAGGCACTAAACGAGAAGACCATCAATTTTTTGTAATCAAGGATCCAACTCAAGCATTTTGTAGCGAAGATCTCTTAGAATCATACAAGGACGTCCCTACCATGGATCAAAGAAGACAAATTCATCCTTGAAGAATTAGCGATCCAACGAGTGGCACGGATTTTGAACCACGGCATCGACGCTGGCATCTTCATCGTCATCAACGTCACGGCCGCACCCAAGAATCAAGATTTGCAAGAACGAGAGTTCGGGCAACCTTTTCTCGCACTGTCTTTGGAGTAGAGGTGTTGAATGATGACAAGAGACCTGTTATAGAGTTTGGAATCATTCGGAGCGTAATTGGATTCGAAGGTGGGAAGTTCCCCAAAATCGTGTTCACCAATTTCGAACGATTGCACCATATCGTACTCCGATTAAAACGAAAGACTTTGCCCGCAGCATCACTGCGCCAGGTGCGTAATGGGCTATTTGAAGACCAGCAAGGTCGATGGAAGCAGGGAGAAAGGAATTTCGGAACGAATCCCACAGGGGACTTGTTACGGTGATGCCGGTGCCAACGAACAAGGCCTCTCACACCTTTTCGAGCCCGGTTCATATTTTCTCGCGCCATATGAAGAGCACACGGTCCGCAACTCCTATGAGACATCGCTAAGGCCTGGTTCAAGCCGACTACCAATCGGCAACTCAAAAGCCTCACTTAGGCAAGCCTACGAGCCTACAAATTGGCCCCAACCACCAAGGACGAAACCTAGGCTTATGCTATCCGATTTCATCTAGTATTTTATTCAAACTTGGAGACCAAGACGCCTTATTTTAGATCCTTCTTGCTTAGTTTTTAGTAGAATTGCACCATACCAAGGGCCACCGGGAAAAGTAAAAGTGCACCATTCCAAGCCGCATGGCGCATGATGCATGGTGGAAGTGCACCATAGGAAGCTACACAATGCATAGTGTAAATGTAATGTACTAATGTGCACCATATGTGGTTCATTGTGGATGTTCATCATAAGAAAGCATATGGTTCATGGTGGAAGTTGACGAGGTTATGTTCATAGTTCCTAAACAAGGTTTCAAAGTCATAGACACCCGAGACCCCTCGAAGGCACTAAACGAGAAGACCATCAATTTTTTGTAATCAAGGATCCAACTCAAGCATTTTGTAGCGAAGATCTCTTAGAATCATACAAGGACGTCCCTACCATGGATCAAAGAAGACAAATTCATCCTTGAAGAATTAGCGATCCAACGAGTGGCACGGATTTTGAACCACGGCATCGACGCTGGCATCTTCATCGTCATCAACGTCACGGTCGCACCCAAGAATCAAGATTTGCAAGAACGAGAGTTCGGGCAACCTTTTCTCGCACTGTCTTTGGAGTAGAGGTGTTGAATGATGACAAGAGACCTGTTATAGAGTTTGGAATCATTCGGAGCGTAATTGGATTCGAAGGTGGGAAGTTCCCCAAAATCGTGTTCACCAATTTCGAACGATTGCACCATATCGTACTCCGATTAAAACGAAAGACTTTGCCCGCAAGCATCACCGCGCCAGGTGCGTAATGGGCTATTTGAAGACCAGCAAGGTCGATGGAAGCGAGGAGAAAGGAATTTCGGAACGAATCCCACAAGTGGACTTGTTACGGTGATGCCGGTGCCAACGAACAAGGCCTCTCACACCTTTTCGAGCCCGGTTCATATTTTCTCGCGCCATATGAAGAGCACACGGTCCGCAACTCCTATGAGACATCGCTAAGGCCTGGTTCAAGCCGACTACCAATCGGCAACTCAAAAGCCTCACTTAGGCAAGCCTACGAGCCTACAAATTGGCCCCAACCACCAAGGACGAAACCTAGGCTTATGCTATCCGATTTCATCTAGTATTTTATTCAAACTTGGAGACCAAGACGCCTTATTTTAGATCCTTCTTGCTTAGTTTTTAGTAGAATTGCACCATACCAAGGGCCACCGGGAAAAGTAAAAGTGCACCATTCCAAGCCGCATGGCGCATGATGCATGGTGGAAGTGCACCATAGGAAGCTACACAATGCATAGTGTAAATGTAATGTACTAATGTGCACCATATGTGGTTCATTGTGGATGTTCATCATAAGAAAGCATATGGTTCATGGTGGAAGTTGACGAGGTTATGTTCATAGTTCCTAAACAAGGTTTCAAAGTCATAGACCCGAGACCCCTCGAAGGCACTAAACGAGAAGACCATCAATTTTTTGTAATCAAGGATCCAACTCAAGCATTTTGTAGCGAAGATCTCTTAGAATCATACAAGGACGTCCCTACCATGGATCAAAGAAGACAAATTCATCCTTGAAGAATTAGCGATCCAACGAGTGGCACGGATTTTGAACCACGGCATCGACGCTGGCATCTTCATCGTCATCAACGTCACTGGCCGCACCCAAGAATCAAGATTTGCAAGAACGAGAGTTCGGGCAACCTTTTCTCGCACTGTCTTTGGAGTAGAGGTGTTGAATGATGACAAGAGACCTGTTATAGAGTTTGGAATCATTCGGAGCGTAATTGGATTCGAAGGTGGGAAGTTCCCCAAAATCGTGTTCACCAATTTCGAACGATTGCACCATATCGTACTCCGATTAAAACGAAAGACTTTGCCCGCAAGGATCACCGCGCCAGGTGCGTAATGGGCTATTTGAAGACCAGCAAGGTCGATGGAAGCAGGGAGAAAGGAATTTCGGAACGAATCCCACAGGTGGACTTGTTACGGTGATGCCAGTGCCAACGAACAAGGCCTCTCACACCTTTTCGAGCCTGGTTCATATTTTCTCGCGCCATATGAAGAGCACACGGTCAGTAACTCCTATGAGACATCGCTAAGGCCTGGTTCAAGCCAGACTACCAATCGGCAACTCAAAAGCCTCACTTAGGCAAGCCTACGAGCCTACAAATTGGCCCCAACCACCAAGGACGAAACCTAGGCTTATGCTATCCGATTTCATCTAGTATTTTATTCAAACTTGGAGACCAAGACGCCTTATTTTAGATCCTTCTTGCTTAGTTTTTAGTAGAATTGCACCATACCAAGGGCCACTGGGAAAAGTAAAAGTGCACCATTCCAAGCTGCATGGCGCATGATGCATGGTGGAAGTGCACCATAGGAAGCTACACAATGCATAGTGTAAATGTAATGTACTAATGTGCACCATATGTGGTTCATTGTGGATGTTCATCATAAGAAAGCATATGGTTCATGGTGGAAGTTGACGAGGTTATGTTCATAGTTCCTAAACAAGGTTTCAAAGTCATAGACACACCGAGACCCCTCGAAGGCACTAAACGAGAAGACCATCAATTTTTTGTAATCAAGGATCCAACTCAAGCATTTTGTAGCGAAGATCTCTTAGAATCATACAAGGACGTCCCTACCATGGATCAAAGAAGACAAATTCATCCTTGAAGAATTAGCGATCCAACGAGTGGCACGGATTTTGAACCACGGCATCGACGCTGGCATCTTCATCGTCATCAACGTCACGGTCGCACCCAAGAATCAAGATTTGCAAGAACGAGAGTTCGGGCAACCTTTTCTCGCTCGTCTTTGGAGTAGAGGTGTTGAATGATGACAAGAGACCTGTTATAGAGTTTGGAATCATTCGGAGCGTAATTGGATTCGAAGGTGGGAAGTTCCCCAAAATCGTGTTCACCAATTTCGAACGATTGCACCATATCGTACTCCGATTAAAACGAAAGACTTTGCCCGCAGCATCACTGCGCCAGTGTGGTGCGTAATGGGCTATTTGAAGACCAGCAAGGTCGATGGAAGCAGGGAGAAAGGAATTTCGGAACGAATCCCACAGAAGTGGACTTGTTACGGTGATGCCTGCCAACGAACAAGGCCTCTCACACCTTTTCGAGCCCGGTTCATATTTTCTCGCGCCATATGAAGAGCACACGGTCGGTAACTCCTATGAGACATCGCTAAGGCCTGGTTCAAGCCAGACTACCAATCGGCAACTCAAAAGCCTCACTTAGGCAAGCCTACGAGCCTACAAATTGGCCCCAACCACCAAGGACGAAACCTAGGCTTATGCTATCCGATTTCATCTAGTATTTTATTCAAACTTGGAGACCAAGACGCCTTATTTTAGATCCTTCTTGCTTAGTTTTTAGTAGAATTGCACCATACCAAGGGCCACTGGGAAAAGTAAAAGTGCACCATTCCAAGCTGCATGGCGCATGATGCATGGTGGAAGTGCACCATAGGAAGCTACACAATGCATAGTGTAAATGTAATGTACTAATGTGCACCATATGTGGTTCATTGTGGATGTTCATCATAAGAAAGCATATGGTTCATGGTGGAAGTTGACGAGGTTATGTTCATAGTTCCTAAACAAGGTTTCAAAGTCATAGACACCCGAGACCCCTCGAAGGCACTAAACGAGAAGACCATCAATTTTTTGTAATCAAGGATCCAACTCAAGCATTTTGTAGCGAAGATCTCTTAGAATCATACAAGGACGTCCCTACCATGGATCAAAGAAGACAAATTCATCCTTGAAGAATTAGCGATCCAACGAGTGGCACGAATTTTGAACCACGGCATCGACGCTGGCATCTTCATCGTCATCAACGTCACGGTCGCACCCGAGAATCAAGATTTGCAAGAACGAGAGTTCGGGCAACCTTTTCTCGCCGACCGTCTTTGGAGTAGAGGTGTTGAATGATGACAAGAGACCTGTTATAGAGTTTGGAATCATTCGGAGCGTAATTGGATTCGAAGGTGGGAAGTTCCCCAAAATCGTGTTCACCAATTTCGAACGATTGCACCATATCGTACTCCGATTAAAACGAAAGACTTTGCCCGGGGCAAAGCATCGCGCCGGTGCGTAATGGGCTATTTGAAGACCAGCAAGGTCGATGGAAGCAGGAGAAAGGAATTTGGGAACGATTCCCACAGTGGACTTGTTACGGTGATGCCAGTCCAAACGAACAAGGCCTCTCACACCTTTTCGGAGCCTGGTTCATATTTTCTCAGCACCATATAGAAGAGCACACTTTCAGTAACTCCTATGAGACATCGCTAAGGCCTGGTTCAAGACCGAGTACCAATCGGCAGCTCAAAAGCCTCACTTGAGGCAAGCCTACGAGCCTACAAATTGGCCCAAACCACCAAGGACGAAACTTAGGCTTATGCTATCCGATTTCATCTAGTATTTTTATTCAAACTGGGAGACCAAGACGCCTTATTTTAGATCCTTCTTGCTTAGTTTTTAGTAGAATTGCACCATACCAAGGGCCCTTTACGAAAAGTAAAAGTGCACCATTCCAAAGGTGCATGGCGCATGATGCATGGTGGAAGTGCACCATAGGTAGCTACACAACGCATGCGTGTAAATGTGAATGTACTAATGTGCACCATATGTGGTGTTCATTGTGGATGTTCATCGTAAGAAAGCATATGGTTCATGGTGCGAGTTGACGAGGTTATGTTCATAGTTCCTAAACAAGGTTTCAAAGTCATAGACACTGAGACCCCTCGAAGGCACTAAACGAGAAGACGATCAATTTTTTGTAATCAAGGATCCAACTCAAGCATTTTGTAGCGAAGATCTCTTAGAATCATACAAGGACGTCCCTACCATGGATCAAGAAGACAAATTCATCCTCGAAGAATTGGCGATCAACGAGTGGCACGGATTTTGAACCACGGCATCGACGCCGGCATCTTCATCGTCATCAACGTCACGGTCGCACCCAAGAATCAAGATTTGCAAGAACGAGGACCGGGCAACTATCCCTCCTCTTGTCTTTCGAGCTGAGGTGTTGAAATGTTTGACGAGATTTCTGCTATAGAGTTTGGAATCATTCGGAGCGTAATTTGATTGAAAAATTGGAAGTTCCCCAATAAGTGTTCACCAATTTCGAACGATTGCACCATATCGTACTCGATTAAAACGAAAGACTTTGCCCGCGGCATCACAGCGCCGGTGCGTAATGGGCTATTTGAAGACCAGCAAGGTCGATGGAAGCGAGAGAAAGGAATTTGGGAACGAATCCCACGAGGTGAACTTGTTACGGTGATGCCGGTGCCAACGAACAAGGCCTCTGGCACCTTTTCGAGCCTAGTTCATATTTTATCGCGCCATATGAAGAGCACACGTTCGGTAACTCCTATGAGACGTCGCTAAGGCTGGTTCAAGCCGGACTACCAATCGGCAACTCAAAAGCCTCGCTTAGGCTTTCTTTACGGGCACAAAATTGGCCCAAACCACGGGCCAAAACCTAGGCTTATGCTATCCGATTTCATCTAGTATTTTATTCAAACTTGGAGACCAAGATGCCTTATTTTAGATCCTTCTTGCTTAGTTTTTAGTAGAATTGCCATACAAAGGGCCAGGAAAAGTAAAAAATTGCGATTCAGCTGTGGCAGTGCGTAATTTAGTCACCATAGGAAGCTACACAATGCATAGTGTAAATGTAATGCTAATGTGCACCATATGTGGTTCATTGTGGATGTTCATCGTAAGAAAGCATATGGTTCATGGTGGAGAAGTTGACGAGGTTATGTTCGTAGTTCCTAAACAAGGTTTCAAAGTCATAGACACCGAGACCCCTCGAAGGCACTAAACGAGAAGACCATCAATTTTTTGTAATCGAGGATCCAACTCAAGCATTTTGTAGCGAAGATCTCTTAGAATCATGCAAGGACGTCCCTACCATGGATCAAACAAGACAAATTCATCCTCGAATAATTGGCGATCCAACGAGAGTGGCAGGGATTCTGAACCACGGCATCGTTGCCGGCATCTTCATCATCATCATGGTCGCGGTCGCACCCAGCGAGAATCAAGATTTGCAAGAACGAGAGTTCGGGCAAACTTTTTCTACTTTCCTTGTCTTTCGAGTAGAGGTTTTGAATGATGACAAGGCACCTTTTATCGAGTTTGGAATCATTCGGAGCGTAATTGGATTCGAAGGTGGGAAATTTCCCCAAAATCGTGGTCGCCAATTTCGAAGGATTGCCCCATATCGTACTACGATTAAAATGAAAGACTTTGCCCGCGGCATCCCAGCATGGCGGGTGCGTAATGGGCTATTTGAAGAGGGCCGGCAAGGTCGATGGAAGCGGGGAGAAAGGAATTTGAGAACGATTCCCACGGGTGGACTTGTTGCGGTGATGCCGGTGCCAACGGAGCAAGGCCTCTCACACCTTTTCGAGCCTGGTTCATAGTTGCTCGCGCCATATGAAGAGCACACGTTCGGTAACTCCTATTAGACGTCGCTAAGGCCTGGTTCGAACGAGACTACCAATCGGCAACTCAAAAGCCTCACTTAGGCCGGCCTGCGAGACTACAAATTGGCTACCATACCAGCCGGGGCTGAAACTTAGGCTTATGCTATCCGATTTCATCTAGTATTTTATTCAAACTTGGAGACCAAGACGACTTATTTTAGATCCTTCTTGCCTAGTTTTTAGTAGAATTGCACCACATCAAGGGCCTTTGGGAAAGTAAAATTGCACCATTCCAAAGTTTGCATGGCGCATGGTGCGTGGTGGAAGTGCACCAGCGGAAGGCTACACATAATCCATAGTGTAAATGTAATGTCTTAATGTGGACCATATGTAGTTCATTGTGGATGTTCATCGTAAGAAAGCATATGGTTCATGGTGGAAGTTGGCGAGGTTATGTTCGTAGTTCCTAAACAAGGTTTCAAAACCATAGACACAGGGATCCATTGAAAACACCTTAAACAAGAAGATCATCAATTTTTTGTAATCAAGGATCTGACTCGAAGCATTTTGTAGCGAATATCTCTTAGAATCATACAAGGACGTCCCTACCATGGATCAAACAAGACAAATTCATCCTCGAAGAATTGGCGATCCAACGAGTGGCACGGATTTTGAACCACGGCATCAACGGTGGCATCTTCCTTCGTCATCGACGTCACGGTCGCACCCAAGAATCCAAGATTTGCAAGAACGAGAGTTCGGGCAACCTTTTCTCGCCCTTTGTCTTTCCGAGTAGAGGTGTTGAATGATGACAAGAGACTCTTTTATAGAGTTTGGAATCATTCGGAGCGTAATTGGATTCGAAGGTGGGAAGTTCCCAAAATGCAAATTAATTCCACCCAGAGTTTCGAAGGATTGCACCATATCGTACTCCGATTAAAACGAAAGACTTTGCCGCCGGCATCCTTTGCTTCGGGTGCGTAATGGGCTATTTGAAGACCGGCAAGGTCGATGGAAGCGAGGAGAAAGGAATTTGGGAACGATTCCCACGAGGTGGACTTGTTACGGTGATGCCGGTGCCAACGAACAAGGCCCATCTCACACCTTTTCGAGCACGGTTCATATTTTATCGCGCCATATGAAGAGCACACGTTCGATTGCTCCTATGAGACGTCGCTAAGGCCTGGTTCAAGCCGGACTACCAATCGGCAACTCAAAAGCCTCACTTAGGCCGACCCTACGAGCAGACAAGGTGGCCCAAACCACCGAGGACGAAACTTCCAGAGCTTATGCTATTCGATTTCATCTAGTATTTTATTCAAACTTGGAGACCAAGACGCCTTATTTTAGATCCTTCTTGCTTAGTTTTTAGTAGAATTGCACCATACCAAGGGCCAGGAAAAGTGAAAGTGCACCATTCCAATGCATGGCGCATGGTGCATGGTGGAAGTGTGCCATAGGAAGCTACACAATGCATAGTGTAAATGTAATGTACTAATGTGCACCATATGTGGTTCGTTGTGGATTTTCATCGTAAGAAAGCATATGGTTCATGGTGCAAGTTGGCCGAGGTTATGTTCGTAGTTCACAAACAAGGTTTCAAAGTCATAGACACCGAGAGACCCCTCGAAGGCACTAAACGAGAAGACCGTCATTGTACTGTAATCAAGGATCCAACTCAAGCATTTTGTAGCGATGATCTCTTAGAATCATACAAGGACGTCCCTACCATGGATCAAACAAGACAAATTCATCCTCGAATAATTGGCGATCCAACGAGTGGCACGGATTGCCTTGAACCGCGGCATCGATTACGGCATCTTCATCGTCATCAACGTCACGGTCGCACCCAAGAATCAAGATTTGCAAGAACGAGAGTTCGGGCAAACTTTCCTCGCTTTGTCTTTCGAGTAGAGGTGTTGAATGATGACAAGAGACCTGCCCTAGAGTTTGGAATCATTCGGAGCGTAATTGGATTCGAAGGTGGGAAGTTTCCTAAAAAAGTGTTGGCTGATTTCGAAGGATTGCACCATATGGTTTTCCGATTAAAATGAAAGACTTTGCCCGCGGCATCAGCGTAGCGGGTGCGTAATGGGCTATTTGAAGACCGACAAGGTCGATGGAAGCGAGGAGAAAGGAATTTAGAGACGATTCCCACGGGTGGACTTGTTACGGTGATGCCGGTGCCAACGAACGAGGCCTCTCACACCTTTTCCCGGCTGGTTCATATTTTATCGCGCCATATGAAGAGCACACGTTAGATAACTCCTATCGGACATCCCATTGGGCACATTCAAGCCGGACTTCTGTCCCCCGGCAACTCAAAAGCCTCACTTAGGCCAGGCTACGACACTACAAATTAGAACTGACCATCGAGGACGAAACTTAGGCTTATCCTTTATCCGATTTCATCTAGTAGCTTTTTATTCAAACTTGGAGACCAAGATGCCTTATTTTAGATCCTTCTTGCTTAGTTTTTAGTAGAATTGCACCATACAAAAGGCCAAGGAAAAGTAAAATTGCACCATTCCAAGGCATGAGGCGCATGGTGCGTAGTGGAAGTGCACCATACAAATTTACACAATGCATAGTGTAAATGTAATGTACTAATGTGCACCATATGTGGTTCATTGTGGATGTTTCATCGTAAGAAAGCATATGGTTCATGGTGGAAGTTGACGAGGTTATGTTCGTAGTTCCTAAACAAGGTTTCAAAGTCATAGACACTAGAGACCCCTCGAAGGCCTTCAAACGAGAAGACCATCAATTTTTTGTAATCAAGGATCCAACTCAAGCATTTTGTAGCGAATATCTCTTAGAATCATACAAGGACGTCCCTACCATGGATCAAACAAGACAAATTCATCCTCGAAGAATTGGCGATCCAACGAAATTAATAGGGATTTTGAACCACGGCATCAACGGTGGCATCTTCGCTCGTCGTCGACGTCACGGTCGCACCCAAGAATCCAAGATTTGCAAGAACGAGAGTTCGGGCAACCTTTTCTCGCCCTTTGTCTTTCGAGTAGAGGTGTTGAATGATGACAAGAGACACGCTATAGAGTTTGGAATCATTCGGAGCGTAATTGGATTCGAAGGTAGGAAGTTCCCCCAGAAATCGTGTTCACCGATTTCGAAGGATTGCACCATATCGTACTCCGATTAAAACGAAAGACTTTGCCCGCGGCATCAGCACGCCGGGTGCGTAATGGGCTATTTGAAGACCGGCAAGGTCGATGGAAGCGAGGAGAAAGGAATTTGGGAACGATTCCCACGGGTGGACTTGTGCAAGTGATGCCGGTACGAGCGAGCAAGGCCTCTCACACCTTTTCGAGCCTGGTTCATATTTTATCGCGCCATATGAAGAGAGCACACGTTCAGTAACTCCTATGAGACGTCGCTAAGGCCTGGTTCAAGCCGGACTACCAGTCGGCAACTCAAAAGCCTCACTTAGGCCGGCCTACGAGCCTACAAATTGGCCCCGACCACCCCGGGGCAGGAAACCTAGGCTTATGCTATATGATTTCATCCTAGTATTTTATTCAAACTTGGAGACCAAGACGCCTTATTTAGGATCCTTCTTGCCTAGTTTTTAGTAGAATTGCACCATACCAATGGGCCTTGGGAAAAGTAAAAGTGCACCATTCTTTGTTGCATGGCGCATGGTGCATGGTGGAAGTGCACCATAGGAAGCTACACAATGCATAGTGTAAATGTAATGTACTAATGTGCACCATATGTGGTTCATTGTGGATTTTCATCGTAAGAAAGCATATGGTTCATGGTGCAAGTTGATGAGGTTATGTTCGTAGTTCCTAAACAAGGTTTCAAAGTCATAGACACCCGAGACCCCTCGAAGGCACTAAACGAGAAGACCATCAATTTTTTGTAATCGAGGATCCAGCTCTGACATTTTGTAGCGAAGATCTCTTAGAATCATACAAGGACGTCCCTACCATGGATCAAACAAGACAAATTCATCCTTGAGGAGTTGGCGATCCAACGAGTGGCACGGATTTTGAACCACGACATCGACGGTGGCATCTTCATCGTCATCGACGTCGCAGTCGCACCCGGGAATCAAGATTTGCAAGAACGAGAGTTCGGGCAACCTCTTCTCGCAGGATCTTTCGAGGTAGAGGTGTTGAATGATGACAAGAGACTGCTTTTATAGAGTTTGGAATCATTCGGAGGCGTAATTTGATTCGAAGGTGGGAAGTTCCCCAAAATCGTGTTCACCAATTTCGAACGATTGCACCATATCGTACTCCGTTAAAAAGCCGAAAAGACTTTGCCCGCGGCATCGCGGCGCCGGGTGCGTAATGGGCTATTTGAAGACCGGCAAGGTCGATGGGAGCCGAGGAGAAAGGAATTTGGGAACGAATCCCACGGATGAACTTGTTACGGTGATGCCGGTGCCAGCGAACAAGGCCTCTCGCACCTTTCGAGCACATAGTTCATATTTTATCGCGCCGTATGAAGAGCACACGTTGATGTGCTCATGAGACGTCGCTAGGCTGGTTCAAGCCCGGACTACCAATCGGCAACTCAAAAGCCTCACTTTGGCCGGCCTACGAGCCTACAAATTGGCCCCAACCACCAAGGACAGAAACCTAGGCTTATGCTATTCGATTTCATCTAGTATTTTATTCAAACTTGGAGACGAGGCAGCCTTATTTTAGATCCTTTGCTTGCTTAGTTTTTAGTGAGGTACTACCAAGAGACCTTTGGGAAAAGTAAAAGTGCACCATTCCAAAGTACATGGCGCATGGTGCATGGTGGAAGTGCACCATAGGAAGCTACACAATGCATAGTGTAAATGTAATGTATAATGTGCACCATATGTGGTTCATTGTGGATGTTCATCGTAAGAAAGCATATGGTTCATGGTGCAAGTTGACGAGGTTATGTTCGTAGTTCTTTAAACAAGGTTTCGAGTCATAGACACGAGACCCCTCGAAGGCACTAAACTAGAAGACCATCAATTTTTTGTAATCAAGGATCCAACTCTGACATTTTGTGGGGCGAAGATCTCTTAGAATCGTACAGAGACGTCGACCATGGATCAGCAGACAAATTCATCCTCGAATAATTGGCGATCAACGAGTGGCCACGGATTTTGAACCACGGCATCGACGGCGGCATCTTCATCGTCATCAACGTCACGGTCGCACCCCAAGAATCAAGATTTGCAGAACGAGAGTTAGGGCAACCTTTTCTCGCATCTGTCTTTCGAGTAGAGGTGTTGAATGATGACGAACAGTATAGGTTTGGAATCATTCGGAGCGTAATTTGATTCGAAGGTGGAAGTTCCCCAAAATCGTGTTCACCAATTTCGAAGGATTGCACCATATCGTACTCCGTTAAAACGAAAGACTTTGCCCGCGGCATCACGGCGCCGAGGTGGCGTAATGGGCTATTTGAAGACCGACGAGTCGATGGAAGCGAGGAAAAGAATTTGGGAACGAATCCACGGTGAACTTGTTACGGTGATGCCGGTGCCAACGAACAAGGCCTCTCATACCTTTTCGAGCCTAGTTCATATTTTATCGCGCCATATGAAGAGCACACGTTCGGTAACTCCTATGAGACGTCGCTAAGGCACTGGTTCGAACGGTACCAATCGACGACTCGAAAGCCTCACTTAGGCCGGCCTACGAGCAGACAAAATTGGCCCTGACCAGCAAGGACGAAACCTGGGCTTGTAATATTCGATTTCATCTAGTATTTTATTCAAACTTGGAGACCAAGACGCCTTATTTTAGATCCTTCTTGCTTAGTTTTTAGTAGAATTGCACCATACCGAGGCCGGCAGGAAAAGTAAAAGTGTTTCGTTCAGAGCTACATGGCGCATGGTGCGTGGTGGAAGTGCACCATAGGAAGCTACACAATGCATAGTGTAAATGTAATGTCTTAATGTGCACCATGTGTGGTTCATTGTGGATGTTCATAAATGAAAGCATATGGTTCATGGTGCAAGTTGACGAGGTTATGTTCGTAGTTCTGAAGCAAGGTTTTGAAGTCATAGACACCCGAGACCCCTCGAAGGCACTAAACGAGAAGACCATCAATTTTTTGTAATCAAGGATCCAACTCAAGCATTTTGTAGCGAAGATCTCTTGCAGAATCCTTACGGAACGTCCCTACCATGGATCAAAGAAGACAAATTCATCCTTGAAGAATTGGCGATCCGACGAGTGGCACGGATTTTGAACCGCGGCATCGTCGCCGGCATCTTCTGCGTCATTAACGTCGCGGTCGCACCCAAGAATCAAGATTTGCAGAACGAGTTCGAACCCAAACTTTTCTCACAATGTCTTTGGAGTAGAGGTGTTGAATGATGATAGTGAAGCCTGTTATAGAGTTTGGAATCATTCGGAGCGTAATTGGATTCGAAGGTGGGAAGTTCCCCAAAATCGTGTTCACCGATTTCGAAGGATTGCAACATATCGTACTACGATTAAAATGAAAGACTTTGCCGCCGGCATCAGCCGGGGCGAGGTGCGTAATGGGCTATTTGAAGACCGGCAAGATCGATGGAGCGGGGAGAAAGGAATTTGGGAACGATTCCCACGGAGTGGACTTATTACGGTGATGCCGGTGCCAACGAACAGGCCTCTCACCTTTCGAGCACCGAGGTTCGTATTTTATCAACGCCATATGAAGAGCACACGTTCACTAACTCCTATCGGACGTCGCTAGGCCTGGTTCAAGCCGGACTACCAATCGGCAACTCAAAGCCTCACTTAGGCCGGCCTACGAGCTACAATTGGCCCAACCACGAGACGAAACCTAGGCTTATGCTATTCGATTTCATCTAGTATTTTATTCAAACTTGGGACCCGAGACGCCTTATTTTAGATCCTTCTTGCTTAGTTTTTAGTAGAATTGCACCATACCAAGGGCCGGAAAACAAAGTGCACCATTCCAAAGTGCATGGCGCATGGTGCGTGGTGGAAGTGCACCATAGGAAGCTACACAATGCATAGTGTAAATGTAATGTACTAATGTGCACCATATGTGGTTCATTGTGGATGTTGATCGTAAATATGGTTCATGGTGGAAGTGGACAAGGTTATGTTCGTGGTTCCTAAACAAGGTTTCGGAGTCCTAGACACCCGAGACCCCTCGAAGGCACTCAACGAGAAGAGCGTCAATTTTTGTAATCGAAGGTTGACTCGAAGCATTTTGTAGCGACGATTTCTTAGAATTATACGAGGACGTCCCTACCTTGGATCAAACAAGACAAATTCATCCTTGAAGAATTGGCGATCCAACGAGTGGCACGGATTTTGCACCGCGGCATCGGCAGCCGGCATCTTCATATCGTCATCGTCGTCACGGAAAATCCAAGATTCGCGAACGAGTTCGGGCAAACTTTGCTCGCACTATCTTTGGAGTAGAGGTTTGAATGATGATAACGGACACCTTTACAGAGTTTGGAACCATTCGGATCGCTAATTAGATTCGAAGGTGGGAAGTTCCCCATAATCGTGTTCATCGATTTCGAAGGATTGCACCATATCGTAATCCGGTCGAAACGAAAGACTTTGCCCGCGGCATCTCGGCACCGAGTGCGTAATGGGTATTTGAAAACCGGCAAGGTCGATGGACGTAGGGAGAAAGGAGTTTGGGAAATAATCCCACCTAGTGGACTTGTTACGGTGATACCAATGCCAACGAACGAGGCCCCTCACACCTTTTCGAGCTTGGTTCATATTTTCTCGCGCCATATGAAGCGCACACGTTCAAAAACTTCTATGAGACGTCACTAAGGCCTGGTTCAAACCAGACTACCGATCGGCAACTCAAAAGCCTCACTTAGGCCAGCCCTAGGAGCCTACAATGTGCCCTGACCATCAAGGACGAAACCTAGGCTTATGCTATCCAATTTCATCTAGTATTTTATTCAAACTTGGAGACCAAGAAGCCGTATTTTAGATCCTTCTTGCTTAGTTGTTAGTAGAATTGCGCCATACCAAGGGCCTGTGAAAAGTAAAAGTTCACCATTCCAAGCTACATGGTGCATGGTGCATGGTGGAAGTGCACCATAGGAAGCCGCACAATGCATAGTGTAAATGTAATGTACTAATGAGCACCATGTGTGGTTCATTGTGGATGTTGATCGTAAGAAAGCATATGGTTCATGGTGGAAGTTGATGAGGTTATGTCCGCGGTTCTAAACAAGGTTTCAAAGTCCTAGACACCCGAGACCCCTCGAAGGCACTCAACGAGAAGACCATCAACTTTTTGTAATCAAGGATCCAACTCAAGCATTTTGTAGAGAAGATTTCTTAAAAGTACACAAGGACGTCCCTACTTCGGATTAAAGAAGACAAATTCATCCTTGAAGAATTGGCGATCCAACGAGTGGCACGGATTTTGCACCGCGGCATCGATGCCGGCATCTTCGGCATCATTAACGTCACGGTCGCACCCAAAAATCAAGATTCGCAAGAACGAGAGTTCGGGCAAACTTTGCTCGCACTATCTTTGGAGTAGAGGTTTTGAATGATGATAACGGACACTGTTCTAGAGTTTGGAACCATTCGGAGCATAATTAGATTCGAAGGTGGGAAGTTGCCCAAAATCGTGTTCATCGATTTCGAAGGATTGCACCATATCGCAATCCGGTCGAAACGAAAGACTTTGCCCGCACCATCTCCGGACCCGGGTGCGTAATGGGCTATTTGAAAACCGAGCAAGGTCGATGGACGTAGGGAGAAAGGAGTTTGGGAAATAATCCCACCGGTGGACTTGTTACGGTGATACCAATGCCAACGAACGAGGCCCCTCACACCTTTTCGAGCTTGGTTCATATTTTCTCGCGCCATATGAAGCGCACACGTTCAAAAACTTCTATGAGACGTCACTAAGGCCTGGTTCAAACCAGACTACCGATCGGCAACTCAAAAGCCTCACTTAGGCCAGCCTAGGAGCCTACAATGTGCCCCAACCATCAAGGACGAAACCTAGGCTTATGCTATCCAATTTCATCTAGTATTTTAATCAAACTTGGAGACCAAGAAGCCGTATTTTAGATCCTTCTTCCTTAGTTGTTAGTAGAATTGCGCCATACCAAGGGGCAGTGTGAAAAGTAAAAGTTCACCATTCCAAGCTACATGGTGCATGGTGCATGGTGGAAGTGCACCATAGGAAGTTGCACAATGCATAGTGTAAATGTAATGTAGTAATGAGCACCATGTGTGGTTCATTGTGGATGTTGATCGTAAGAAAGCATATGGTTCATGGTGGAAGTTGATGAGGTTATGTCCGCGGTTCTAAACAAGGTTTCAAACTCCTAGACACCCGAGACCCCTCGAAGGCAATCAACGAGAAGACCATCAAGTTTTTGTAATCAAGGATCCAACTCAAGCATTTTGTAGAGAAGATTCCTTAAAAGTGCACAAGGACGTCCCTACTTCGGATTAAAGAAGACAAATTCATCCTTGAAGAATTGGCGATCCAACGAGTGGCACGGATTTTGCACCGCGGCATCGATGTCGGCATCTTCGGCATCATCAACGTCACGGTCGCACCCAAAAATCAAGATTCGCAAGAACGAGTGTTCGGGCTAACTTTGCTCGCACTATCTTTGGAGTAGAGGTGTTGAATGATGATAAGAGACTGTTCTAGAGTTTGGAACCATTCGGAGCCTAATTGGATTCGAAGGTGGGAAGTTGCCCAAAATCGTGTTCATCGATTTCGAAGGATTGCACCATATCGCAATCCGGTCGAAACGAAAGACTTTGCCCGCACCATCTCCGGACCAGGTGCGTAATGGGCTATTTGAAAACCAGCAAGGTCGATGGACGTAGGGAGAAAGGAGTTTGGGAAATAATCCCACCGGTGGACTTGTTACGGTGATACCAATGCCAACGAACGAGGCCCCTCACACCTTTTCGAGCTTGGTTCATATTTTCTCGCGCCATATGAAGCGCACACGTTCAAAAACTTCTATGAGACGTCACTAAGGCTGGTTCAAACCAGACTACCGATCAGCAACTCAAAAGCCTCACTTAGGCCAGCCTAGGAGCCTACAATGTGCCCCAACCATCAAGGACGAAACCTAGGCTTATGCTATCTAATTTCATCTAGTATTTTAATCAAACTTGGAGACCAAGAAGCCGTATTTTAGATCCTTCTTCCTTAGTTGTTAGTAGGATTGCGCCATACCAAGGGGCAGTGTGAAAAGTAAAAGTTCACCATTCCAAGCTACATGGTGCATGGTGCATGGTGGAAGTGCACCATAGGAAGTTGCACAATGCATAGTGTAAATGTAATGTAGTAATGAGCACCATGTGTGGTTCATTGTGGATGTTGATCGTAAGAAAGCATATGGTTCATGGTGGAAGTTGATGAGGTTTTGTCCGCAGTTCTAAACAAGGTTTCAAACTCCTAGACACCCGAGACCCCTCGAAGGCAATCAACGAGAAGACCATCAAGTTTTTGTAATCAAGGATCCAACTCAAGCATTTTGTAGAGAAGATTCCTTAAAAGTGCACAAGGACGTCCCTACTTCGGATTAAAGAAGACAAATTCATCCTTGAAGAATTGGCGATCCAACGAGTGGCACGGATTTTGCACCGCGGCATCGATGCCGGCATCTTCGGCATCATTAACGTCACGGTCGCACCCAAAAATCAAGATTCGCAAGAACGAGAGTTCGGGCAAACTTTGCTCGCACTATCTTTGGAGTAGAGGTTTTGAATGATGATAACGGACCTGTTCTAGAGTTTGGAACCATTCGGAGCATAATTAGATTCGAAGGTGGGAAGTTGCCCAAAATCGTGTTCATCGATTTCGAAGGATTGCACCATATCGCAATCCGGTCGAAACGAAAGACTTTGCCCGCACCATCTCCGGACCAGGTGCGTAATGGGCTATTTGAAAACCAGCAAGGTCGATGGACGTAGGGAGAAAGGAGTTTGGGAAATAATCCCACAGGTGGACTTGTTACGGTGATACCAATGCCAACGAACGAGGCCCCTCACACCTTTTCGAGCTTGGTTCATATTTTCTCGCGCCATATGAAGCGCACACGTTCAAAAACTTCTATGAGACGTCACTAAGGCTGGTTCAAACCAGACTACCGATCGGCAACTCAAAAGCCTCACTTAGGCCAGCCTAGGAGCCTACAATGTGCCCCAACCATCAAGGACGAAACCTAGGCTTATGCTATCCAATTTCATCTAGTATTTTAATCAAACTTGGAGACCAAGAAGCCGTATTTTAGATCCTTCTTCCTTAGTTGTTAGTAGAATTGCGCCATACCAAGGGGCCTTCGTGAAAAGTAAAAGTTCACCATTCCAAGCTGCATGGTGCATGGTGCATGGTGGAAGTGCACCATAGGAAGTTGCACAATGCATAGTGTAAATGTAATGTAGTAATGAGCACCATGTGTGGTTCATTGTGGATGTTGATCGTAAGAAAGCATATGGTTCATGGTGGAAGTTGATGAGGTTATGTCCGCGGTTCTAAACAAGGTTTCAAACTCCTAGACACCGAGACCCCTCGAAGGCACTCAACGAGAAGACCATCAACTTTTTGTAATCAAGGATCCAACTCAAGCATTTTGTAGAGAAGATTTCTTAAAAGTGCACAAGGACGTCCCTACTTCGGATTAAAGAAGACAAATTCATCCTTGAAGAATTGGCGATCCAACGAGTGGCACGGATTTTGCACCGCGGCATCGATGCCGGCATCTTCGGCATCATTAACGTCACGGTCGCACCCAAAAATCAAGATTCGCAAGAACGAGAGTTCGGGCAAACTTTGCTCGCACTATCTTTGGAGTAGAGGTGTTGAATGATGATAACAGACCTGTTCTAGAGTTTGGAACCATTCGGAGCATAATTAGATTCGAAGGTGGGAAGTTGCCCAAAATCGTGTTCATCGATTTCGAAGGATTGCACCATATCGCAATCCGGTCGAAACGAAAGACTTTGCCCGCACCATCTCCGGACCGGGTGCGTAATGGGCTATTTGAAAACCAGCAAGGTCGATGGACGTAGGGAGAAAGGAGTTTGGGAAATAATCCCACGGTGGACTTGTTACGGTGATACCAATGCCAACGAACGAGGCCCCTCACACCTTTTCGAGCTTGGTTCATATTTTCTCGCGCCATATGAAGCGCACACGTTCAAAAACTTCTATGAGACGTCACTAAGGCCTGGTTCAAACCAGACTACCGATCGGCAACTCAAAAGCCTCACTTAGGCCGGCCTAGGAGCCTACAATGTGCCCCAACCATCAAGGACGAAACCCAGGCTTATGCTATCCAATTTCATCTAGTATTTTAATCAAACTTGGAGACCAAGATGCCGTATTTTAGATCCTTCTTCCTTAGTTGTTAGTAGAATTGCGCCATACCAAGGGGCCCTGTGAAAAGTAAAAGTTCACCATTCCAAGCTACATGGTGCATGGTGCATGGTGGAAGTGCACCATAGGAAGTTGCACAATGCATAGTGTAAATGTAATGTAGTAATGAGCACCATGTGTGGTTCATTGTGGATGTTGATCGTAAGAAAGCATATGGTTCATGGTGGAAGTTGATGAGGTTATGTCCGCAGTTCCTAAACAAGGTTTCAAACTCCTAGACACCCGAGACCCCTCGAAGGCACTCAACGAGAAGACCATCAAGTTTTTGTAATCAAGGATCCAACTCAAGCATTTTGTAGAGAAGATTTCTTAAAAGTGCACAAGGACGTCCCTACTTCGGATTAAAGAAGACAAATTCATCCTTGAAGAATTGGCGATCCAACGAGTGGCACGGATTTTGCACCACGGCATCGACGCCGGCATCTTCGGCATCATCAACGTCACGGTCGCACCCAAAAATCAAGATTCGCAAGAACGAGAGTTCGGGCAAACTTTGCTCGCACTATCTTTGGAGTAGAGGTGTTGAATGATGATAAGAGACCTGTTCTAGAGTTTGGAACCATTCGGAGCGTAATTGGATTCGAAGGTGGGAAGTTGCCCAAAATCGTGTTCACCGATTTCGAAGGATTGCACCATATCGCAATCCGGTCGAAACGAAAGACTTTGCCCGCACCATCTCCGGACCAGGTGCGTAATGGGCTATTTGAAAACCAGCAAGGTCGATGGACGTAGGGAGAAAGGAGTTTGGGAAATAATCCCACGGTGGACTTGTTACGGTGATACCAATGCCAACGAACGAGGCCCCTCACACCTTTTCGAGCTTGGTTCATATTTTCTCGCGCCATATGAAGCGCACACGTTCAAAAACTCCTATGAGACGTCACTAAGGCCTGGTTCAAGCCAGACTACCGATCGGCAACTCAAAAGCCTCACTTAGGCCAGCCTAGGAGCCTACAATGTGCCCCAACCATCAAGGACGAAACCTAGGCTTATGCTATCCAATTTCATCTAGTATTTTAATCAAACTTGGAGACCAAGAAGCCGTATTTTAGATCCTTCTTCCTTAGTTGTTAGTAGAATTGCGCCATACCAAGGGGCACTGTGAAAAGTAAAAGTTCACCATTCCAAGCTGCATGGTGCATGGTGCATGGTGGAAGTGCACCATAGGAAGCTGCACAATGCATAGTGTAAATGTAATGTACTAATGAGCACCATGTGTGGTTCATTGTGGATGTTGATCGTAAGAAAGCATATGGTTCATGGTGGAAGTTGATGAGGTTATGTCCGCGGTTCTAAACAAGGTTTCAAAGTCCTAGACACCGAGACCCCTCGAAGGCACTCAACGAGAAGACCATCAACTTTTTGTAATCGAGGATCCAACTCAAGCATTTTGTAGAGAAGATTTCTTAAAAGTACACAAGGACGTCCCTACTTCGGATTAAAGAAGACAAATTCATCCTTGAAGAATTGGCGATCCAACGAGTGGCACGGATTTTGCACCACGGCATCGATGTCGGCATCTTCGGCATCATCAACGTCACGGTCGCACCCAAAAATCAAGATTCGCAAGAACGAGAGTTCGGGCAAACTTTGCTCGCACTATCTTTGGAGTAGAGGTGTTGAATGATGATAAGAGACCTGTTCTAGAGTTTGGAACCATTCGGATCGTAATTGGATTCGAAGGTGGGAAGTTGCCCAAAATCGTGTTCACCGATTTCGAAGGATTGCACCATATCGCAATCCGGTCGAAACGAAAGACTTTGCCCGCACCATCTCCGGACCAGGTGCGTAATGGGCTATTTGAAAACCAGCAAGGTCGATGGACGTAGGGAGAAAGGAGTTTGGGAACTAATCTCACAGGTGGACTTGTTACGGTGATACCAATGCCAACGAACGAGGCCCCTCACACCTTTTCGAGCTTGGTTCATATTTTCTCGCGCCATATGAAGCGCACACGTTCAAAAACTCCTATGAGACGTCACTAAGGCCTGGTTCAAGCCAGACTACCAATCGGCAACTCAAAAGCCTCACTTAGGCCGGCCTAGGAGCCTACAATGTGCCCCAACCATCAAGGACGAAACCTAGGCTTATGCTATCCAATTTCATCTAGTATTTTAATCAAACTTGGAGACCAAGATGCCGTATTTTAGATCCATCTTGCTTAGTTGTTAGTAGAATTGCGCCATACCAAGGGGCACTGTGAAAAGTAAAAGTTCACCATTCTAAGCTACATGGTGCATGGTGCATGGTGGAAGTGCACCATAGGAAGTTGCACAATGCATATTGAAAATGTAATGTACTAATGTGCACCATGTGTGGTTCATTGTGGATGTTGATCGTAAGAAAGCATATGGTTCATGGTGGAAGTTGATGAGGTTATGTCCACGGTCCTAAACAAGGTTTCAAAGTCCTAGACACCCGAGACCCCTCGAAGGCACTCAACGAGAAGACCATCAACTTTTTGTAATCGAGGATCCAACTCAAGCATTTTGTAGAGAAGATTTCTTAAAAGTACACAAGGACGTCCCTACTTCCGATTAAAGAAGACAAATTCATCCTTGAAGAATTGGCGATCCAACGAGTGGCACGGATTTTGCACCACGGCATCGATGTCGGCATCTTCGGCATCATCAACGTCACGGTCGCACCCAAAAATCAAGATTCGCAAGAACGAGAGTTCGGGCAAACTTTGCTCGCACTATCTTTGGAGTAGAGGTGTTGAATGATGATAAGAGACTGTTCTAGAGTTTGGAACCATTCGGATCGTAATTGGATTCGAAGGTGGGAAGTTGCCCAAAATCGTGTTCACCGATTTCGAAGGATTGCACCATATCGCAATCCGGTCGAAACGAAAGACTTTGCCCGCACCATCTCCGACCCAGGTGCGTAATAGGCTATTTGAAAACAAGCAAGGTCGATGGACGCAGGGAGAAAGGAGTTTGGGAACTAATCCCAAAGGTGGACTTGTTACGGTGATACCAATGCCAACGAACGAGGCCCCTCACACCTTTTCGAGCTTGGTTCATATTTTCTCGCGCCATATGAAGCGCACACGTTCAAAAACTCCTATGAGACGTCACTAAGGCTGGTTCAAGCCGGACTACCAATCGGCAACTCAAAAGCCTCACTTAGGCCGGCCTAGGAGCCTACAATGTGCCCCAACCATCAAGGACGAAACCTAGGCTTATGCTATCCAATTTCATCTAGTCTTTTAATCAAACTTGGAGACCAAGATGCCGTATTTTAGATCCATCTTGCTTAGTGGTTAGTAGAATTGCGCCATACCAAGGGGTAGTGTGAAAAGTAAAAGTTCACCATTCTAAGCTGCATGGTGCATGGTGCATTGTGGAAGTGCACCATAGGAAGTTGCACAATGCATAGTGTAAATGTAATGTACTAATGAGCACCATGTGTGGTTCATTGTGGATGTTGATCGTAAGAAAGCATATGGTTCATGGTGGAAGTTGATGAGGTTATGTCCGCGGTTCTAAACAAGGTTTCAAAGTCCTAGACACCGAGACCCCTCGAAGGCACTCAACGAGAAGACCATCAACTTTTTGTAATCGAGGATCCAACTCAAGCATTTTGTAGAGAAGATTTCTTAAAAGTACACAAGGACGTCCCTACTTCGGATTAAAGAAGACAAATTCATCCTTGAAGAATTGGCAATCCAACGAGTGGCACGGATTTTGCACCACGGCATCGATGCCGGCATCTTCGGCTTCATCAACGTCACGGTCGCACCCAAAAATCAAGATTCGCAAGAACGAGAGTTCGGGCAAACTTTGCTCGCACTATCTTTGGAGTAGAGGTGTTGAATGATGATAAGAGACCTGTTCTAGAGTTTGGAACCATTCGGAGCCTAATTGGATTCGAAGGTGGGAAGTTGCCCAAAATCGTGTTCACCGATTTCGAAGGATTGCACCATATCGCAATCCGGTCGAAACGAAAGACTTTGCCCGCACCATCTCCGACCCAGGTGCGTAATAGGCTATTTGAAAACCGGCAAGGTCGATGGACGCGAGGGAGAAAGGAGTTTGGGAACTAATCCCACGGGTGGACTTGTTACGGTGATACCAATGCCAACGAACGAGGCCCCTCACACCTTTTCGAGCTTGGTTCATATTTTCTCGCGCCATATGAAGCGCACACGTTCAAAAACTCCTATGAGACGTCACTAAGGCCTGGTTCAAGCCAGACTACCAATCGGCAACTCAAAAGCCTCACTTAGGCCGGCCTAGGAGCCTACAATGTGCCCCAACCATCAAGGACGAAACCTAGGCTTATGCTATCCAATTTCATCTAGTATTTTAATCAAACTTGGAGACCAAGATGCCGTATTTTAGATCCATCTTGCTTAGTTGTTAGTAGAATTGCGCCATACCAAGGGGCCTTGTGAAAAGTAAAAGTTCACCATTCTAAGCTGCATGGTGCATGGTGCATTGTGGAAGTGCACCATAGGAAGCTGCACAATGCATAGTGTAAATGTAATGTACTAATGAGCACCATGTGTGGTTCATTGTGGATGTTGATCGTAAGAAAGCATATGGTTCATGGTGGAAGTTGATGAGGTTATGTCCGCAGTTCCTAAACAAGGTTTCAAAGTCCTAGACACCAGACCCCTCGAAGGCACTCAACGAGAAGACCATCAACTTTTTGTAATCGAGGATCCAACTCAAGCATTTTGTAGAGAAGATTTCTTAAAAGTACACAAGGACGTCCCTACTTCCGATTAAAGAAGTCAAATTCATCCTTGAAGAATTGGCAATCCAACGAGTGGCACGGATTTTGAACCACGGCATCGATGCCGGCATCTTCGGCTTCATCAACGTCACGGTCGCACCCAAAAATCAAGATTCGCCAGAACGAGAGTTCGGTCAAACTTTTCTCGCACTATCTTCGGAGTAGAGGTGTTGAATGATGATAAGACACCTGTTCTAGAGTTTGGAACCATTCGGATCGTAATTGGATTCGAAGGTGGGAAGTTGCCCAAAATCGTGTTCACCGATTTCGAAGGATTGCACCATATCGCAATCCGGTCGAAACGAAAGACTTTGCCCGCACCATCTCCGGACCAGGTGCGTAATGGGCTATTTGAAAACCAGCAAGGTCGATGGACGCGAGGGAGAAAGGAGTTTGGGAACTAATCCCACAGGTGGACTTGTTACGGTGATACCAATGCCAACGAACGAGGCCCCTCACACCTTTTCGAGCTTGGTTCATATTTTCTCGCGCCATATGAAGCGCACACGTTCAAAAACTCCTATGAGACGTCACTAAGGCCTGGTTCAAGCCAGACTACCAATCGGCAACTCAAAAGCCTCACTTAGGCCAGCCTAGGAGCCTACAATGTGCCCCAACCATCAAGGACGAAACCTAGGCTTATGCTATCCAATTTCATCTAGTATTTTATTCAAACTTGGAGACCAAGACGCCTTATTTTAGATCCTTCTTGCTTAGTTTTTAGTAGAATTGCACCATACCAAGGGCCATTGGGAAAAGTAAAAGTGCACCATTCCAAGCCGCATGGCGCATGGTGCATGGTGGAAGTGCACCATAGGAAGCTACACAATGCATAGTGTAAATGTAATGTACTAATGTGCACCATATGTGGTTCATTGTGGATGTTCATCGTAAGAAAGCATATGGTTCATGGTGGAAGTTGACGAGGTTATGTTCGTAGTTCCTAAACAAGGTTTCAAAGTCATAGACACCCGAGACCCCTCGAAGGCACTAAACGAGAAGACCATCAATTTTTTGTAATCAAGGATCCAACTCAAGCATTTTGTAGCGAAGATCTCTTAGAATCATACAAGGACGTCCCTACCATGGATCAAACAAGACAAATTCATCCTCGAATAATTGGCGATCCAACGAGTGGCACGGATTTTGAACCACGGCATCGACGCCGGCAGCTTCATCATCATCAACTTCACGGTCGCACCCAAGAATCAAGATTTGCAAGAACGAGAGTTCGGGCAACCTTTTCTCGCACTGTCTTTCGAGTAGAGGTGTTGAATGATGACAAGAGACCTGTTCTAGAGTTTGGAATCATTCGGAGCGTAATTGGATTCGAAGGTGGGAAGTTCCCCAAAATCGTGTTCACCAATTTCGAAGGATTGCACCATATCGTACTACGATTAAAATGAAAGACTTTGCCCGCAGCATCACTGGGGCAGGTGCGTAATGGGCTATTTGAAGACCAGCAAGGTCGATGGAAGCAGGGAGAAAGGAATTTGGGAACGATTCCCACAGGTGGACTTGTTACGGTGATGCCGGTGCCAACGAACAAGGCCTCTCACACCTTTTCGAGCCTGGTTCATATTTTATCGCGCCATATGAAGAGCACACGTTCGGTAACTCCTATGGGACGTCGCTAAGGCTGGTTCAAGCCGGACTACCAATCGGCAACTCAAAAGCCTCACTTAGGCCGGCCTACGAGCCTACAAATTGGCCCCAACCACCAAGGACGAAACTTAGGCTTATGCTATCCGATTTCATCTAGTATTTTATTCAAACTTGGAGACCAAGACGCCTTATTTTAGATCCTTCTTGCTTAGTTTTTAGTAGAATTGCACCATACCAAGGGCTTTGGGAAAAGTAAAAGTGCACCATTCAAAGTTGCATGGCGCATGGTGCATGGTGGAAGTGCACCATAGGAAGCTACACAATGCATAGTGTAAATGTAATGTACTAATGTGCGCCATATGTGGTTCATTGTGGATGTTCATCGTAAGAAAGCATATGGTTCATGGTGGAAGTTGACGAGGTTATGATCGTAGTTCCTAAACAAGGTTTCAAAGTCATAGACACCGAGACCCCTCGAAGGCACTAAACGAGAAGACCATCAATTTTTTGTAATCAAGGATCCAACTCAAGCATTTTGTAGCGAAGATCTCTTAGAATCATACAAGGACGTCCCTACCATGGATCAAACAAGACAAATTCATCCTCGAATAATTGGCGATCCAACGAGTGGCACGGATTTTGAACCACGGCATCGACGCCGGCATCTTCATCGTCATCAACGTCACGGTCGCACCCAAGAATCAAGATTTGCAAGAACGAGAGTTCGGGCAACCTTTTCTCGCACTGTCTTTCGAGTAGAGGTGTTGAATGATGACAAGGGACCTGCTATAGAGTTTAGAATCATTCGGAGCGTAATTTGATTCGAAGGTGGGAAGTTCCCCAAAATCGTGTTCACCAATTTCGAACGATTGCACCATATCGTACTCCGATTAAAACGAAAGACTTTGCCCGCAGCATCACAGCGCCAGGTGCGTAATGGGCTATTTGAAGACCAGCACGGTCGATGGAAGCGGGGAGAAAGGAATTTGGGAACGATTCCCACAGGTGGACTTGTTACGGTGATGCCAGTGCCAACGAACAAGGCCTCTCACACCTTTTCGAGCCTGGTTCATATTTTATCGCGCCATATGAAGAGCACACGTTCAGTAACTCCTATCAGACGTCGCTAAGGGCTGGTTCAAGCCAGACTACCAATCGGAAACTCAAAAGCCTCACTTAGGCCAGCCTACGAGCCTACAAATTGGCCCCAACCACCAAGGACGAAACTTAGGCTTATGCTATCCGATTTCATCTAGTATTTTATTCAAACTTGGAGACCAAGACGCCTTATTTTAGATCCTTCTTGCTTAGTTTTTAGTAGAATTGCACCATACCAAGGGCCCTTTGGGAAAAGTAAAAGTGCACCATTCCAAGCTGCATGGCGCATGGTGCATGGTGGAAGTGCACCATAGGAAGCTACACAATGCATAGTGTAAATGTAATGTACTAATGTGCGCCATATGTGGTTCATTGTGGATGTTCATCGTAAGAAAGCATATGGTTCATGGTGGAAGTTGACGAGGTTATGATCGTAGTTCCTAAACAAGGTTTCAAAGTCATAGACACCCGAGACCCCTCGAAGGCACTAAACGAGAAGACCATCAATTTTTTGTAATCAAGGATCCAACTCAAGCATTTTGTAGCGAAGATCTCTTAGAATCATACAAGGACGTCCCTACCATGGATCAAACAAGACAAATTCATCCTCGAATAATTGGCGATCCAACGAGTGGCACGGATTTTGAACCACGGCATCGACGCCGGCATCTTCATCGTCATCAACGTCACGGTCGCACCCAAGAATCAAGATTTGCAAGAACGAGAGTTCGGGCAACCTTTTCTCGCACTGTCTTTCGAGTAGAGGTGTTGAATGATGACAAGGGACCTGCTATAGAGTTTAGAATCATTCGGAGCGTAATTTGATTCGAAGGTGGGAAGTTCCCCAAAATCGTGTTCACCAATTTCGAACGATTGCACCATATCGTACTCCGATTAAAACGAAAGACTTTGCCCGCAGCATCACAGCGCCAGGTGCGTAATGGGCTATTTGAAGACCGGCAAGGTCGATGGAAGCAGGGAGAAAGGAATTTGGGAACGAATCCCACAGGTGAACTTGTTACGGTGATGCCAGTGCCAACGAACAAGGCCTCTCACACCTTTTCGAGCCTAGTTCATATTTTATCGCGCCATATGAAGAGCACACGTTCAGTAACTCCTATGAGACGTCGCTAAGGCCTGGTTCAAGCCAGACTACCAATCGGCAACTCAAAAGCCTCACTTAGGCCAGCCTACGAGCCTACAAATTGGCCCCAACCACCAAGGACGAAACCTAGGCTTATGCTATTCGATTTCATCTAGTATTTTATTCAAACTTGGAGACCAAGACGCCTTATTTTAGATCCTTCTTGCTTAGTTTTTAGTAGAATTGCACCATACCAAGGGCCTTTGGGAAAAGTAAAAGTGCACCATTCCAAGCTGCATGGCGCATGGTGCATGGTGGAAGTGCACCATAGGAAGCTACACAATGCATAGTGTAAATGTAATGTACTAATGTGCACCATATGTGGTTCATTGTGGATGTTCATCGTAAGAAAGCATATGGTTCATGGTGCAAGTTGACGAGGTTATGTTCGTAGTTCCTAAACAAGGTTTCAAAGTCATAGACACCGAGACCCCTCGAAGGCACTAAACGAGAAGACCATCAATTTTTTGTAATCAAGGATCCAACTCAAGCATTTTGTAGCGAAGATCTCTTAGAATCATACAAGGACGTCCCTACCATGGATCAAACAAGACAAATTCATCCTCGAATAATTGGCGATCCAACGAGTGGCACGGATTTTGAACCACGGCATCGACGCCGGCATCTTCATCGTCATCAACGTCACGGTCGCACCCAAGAATCAAGATTTGCAAGAACGAGAGTTCGGGCAACCTTTTCTCGCCTTGTCTTTCGAGTAGAGGTGTTGAATGATGACAAGAGACCTGCTATAGAGTTTGGAATCATTCGGAGCGTAATTTGATTCGAAGGTGGGAAGTTCCCCAAAATCGTGTTCACCAATTTCGAACGATTGCACCATATCGTACTCCGATTAAAACGAAAGACTTTGCCCGCAGCATCACAGCGCCAGGTGCGTAATGGGCTATTTGAAGACCAGCAAGGTCGATGGAAGCAGGGAGAAAGGAATTTGGGAACGAATCCCACAGGTGAACTTGTTACGGTGATGCCAGTGCCAACGAACAAGGCCTCTCACACCTTTTCGAGCCTAGTTCATATTTTATCGCGCCATATGAAGAGCACACGTTCAGTAACTCCTATGAGACGTCGCTAAGGCCTGGTTCAAGCCAGACTACCAATCGGCAACTCAAAAGCCTCACTTAGGCCAGCCTACGAGCCTACAAATTGGCCCCAACCACCAAGGACGAAACCTAGGCTTATGCTATTCGATTTCATCTAGTATTTTATTCAAACTTGGAGACCAAGACGCCTTATTTTAGATCCTTCTTGCTTAGTTTTTAGTAGAATTGCACCATACCAAGGGCCACTGGGAAAAGTAAAAGTGCACCATTCCAAGCTGCATGGCGCATGGTGCATGGTGGAAGTGCACCATAGGAAGCTACACAATGCATAGTGTAAATGTAATGTACTAATGTGCACCATATGTGGTTCATTGTGGATGTTCATCGTAAGAAAGCATATGGTTCATGGTGCAAGTTGACGAGGTTATGTTCGTAGTTCCTAAACAAGGTTTCAAAGTCATAGACACCCGAGACCCCTCGAAGGCACTAAACGAGAAGACCATCAATTTTTTGTAATCAAGGATCCAACTCAAGCATTTTGTAGCGAAGATCTCTTAGAATCATACAAGGACGTCCCTACCATGGATCAAACAAGACAAATTCATCCTCGAATAATTGGCGATCCAACGAGTGGCACGGATTATGAACCACGGCATCGACGCCGGCATCTTCATCGTCATCAACGTCACGGTCGCACCCAAGAATCAAGATTTGCAAGAACGAGAGTTCGGGCAACCTTTTCTCGCACTGTCTTTCGAGTAGAGGTGTTGAATGATGACAAGAGACCTGCTATAGAGTTTGGAATCATTCGGAGCGTAATTGGATTCGAAGGTGGGAAGTTCCCCAAAATCGTGTTCACCAATTTCGAAGGATTGCACCATATCGTACTACGATTAAAATGAAAGACTTTGCCGCGGCATCACGGGCCGGGTGCGTAATGGGCTATTTGAAGACCAGCAAGGTCGATGGAAGCGAGGGAGAAAGGAATTTGGGAACGATTCCCACAGGTGGACTTGTTACGGTGATGCCAGTGCCAACGAACAAGGCCTCTCACACCTTTTCGAGCCTGGTTCATATTTTATCGCGCCATATGAAGAGCACACGTTCAGTAACTCCTATCAGACGTCGCTAAGGCCTGGTTCAAGCCAGACTACCAATCGGCAACTCAAAAGCCTCACTTAGGCCAGCCTACGAGCCTACAAATTGGCCCCAACCACCAAGGACGAAACTTAGGGTTATGCTATCCGATTTCATCTAGTATTTTATTCAAACTTGGAGATCAAGACGCCTTATTTTAGATCCTTCTTGCTTAGTTTTTAGTAGAATTGCACCATACCAAGGGCCCTTTGGGAAAAGTAAAAGTGCACCATTCCAAGCTGCATGGCGCATGGTGCATGGTGGAAGTGCACCATAGGAAGCTACACAATGCATAGTGTAAATGTAATGTACTAATGTGCACCATATGTGGTTCATTGTGGATGTTCATCGTAAGAAAGCATATGGTTCATGGTGGAAGTTGACGAGGTTATGATCGTAGTTCCTAAACAAGGTTTCAAAGTCATAGACACCCGAGACCCCTCGAAGGCACTAAACGAGAAGACCATCAATTTTTTGTAATCAAGGATCCAACTCAAGCATTTTGTAGCGAAGATCTCTTAGAATCATACAAGGACGTCCCTACCATGGATCAAACAAGACAAATTCATCCTCGAAGAATTGGCGATCCAACGAGTGGCACGGATTTTGAACCACGGCATCGACGCCGGCATCTTCATCGTCATCAACGTCACGGTCGCACCCAAGAATCAAGATTTGCAAGAACGAGAGTTCGGGCAACCTTTTCTCGCCTTGTCTTTCGAGTAGAGGTGTTGAATGATGACAAGAGACCTGCTATAGAGTTTGGAATCATTCGGAGCGTAATTGGATTCGAAGGTGGGAAGTTCCCCAAAATCGTGTTCACCAATTTCGAAGGATTGCACCATATCGTACTACGATTAAAATGAAAGACTTTGCCCGCAGCATCACTGGGGCAGGTGCGTAATGGGCTATTTGAAGACCAGCACGGTCGATGGAAGCAGGGAGAAAGGAATTTGGGAACGATTCCCACAGGTGGACTTGTTACGGTGATGCCAGTGCCAACGAACAAGGCCTCTCACACCTTTTCGAGCCTGGTTCATATTTTATCGCGCCATATGAAGAGCACACGTTCAGTAACTCCTATCAGACGTCGCTAAGGCCTGGTTCAAGCCAGACTACCAATCGGCAACTCAAAAGCCTCACTTAGGCCAGCCTACGAGCCTACAAATTGGCCCCAACCACCAAGGACGAAACTTAGGCTTATGCTATCCGATTTCATCTAGTATTTTATTCAAACTTGGAGACCAAGACGCCTTATTTTAGATCCTTCTTGCTTAGTTTTTAGTAGAATTGCACCATACCAAGGGCCACTGGGAAAAGTAAAAGTGCACCATTCCAAGCTGCATGGCGCATGGTGCATGGTGGAAGTGCACCATAGGAAGCTACACAATGCATAGTGTAAATGTAATGTACTAATGTGCACCATATGTGGTTCATTGTGGATGTTCATCGTAAGAAAGCATATGGTTCATGGTGGAAGTTGACGAGGTTATGATCGTAGTTCCTAAACAAGGTTTCAAAGTCATAGACACCGAGACCCCTCGAAGGCACTAAACGAGAAGACCATCAATTTTTTGTAATCAAGGATCCAACTCAAGCATTTTGTAGCGAAGATCTCTTAGAATCATACAAGGACGTCCCTACCATGGATCAAACAAGACAAATTCATCCTCGAAGAATTGGCGATCCAACGAGTGGCACGGATTTTGAACCACGGCATCGACGCCGGCATCTTCATCGTCATCAACGTCACGGTCGCACCCAATAATCAAGATTTGCAAGAACGAGAGTTCGGGCAACCTTTTCTCGCCGTCTTTCGAGTAGAGGTGTTGAATGATGACAAGAGACCTGCTATAGAGTTTGGAATCATTCGGAGCGTAATTGGATTCGAAGGTGGGAAGTTCCCCAACATCGTGTTCACCAATTTCGAAGGATTGCACCATATCGTACTCCGATTAAAATGAAAGACTTTGCCCGCAGCATCACAGGGCCAGGTGCGTAATGGGCTATTTGAAGACCAGCAAGGTCGATGGAAGTAGGGAGAAAGGAATTTGAGAACGAATCCCACAGGTGTACTTGTTACGGTGATGCCAGTGCCAACGAACAAGGCCTCTCACACCTTTTCGAGCCTGGTTCATATTTTATCGCGCCATATTAAGAGCACACGTTCAATAACTCCTATGAGATGTCGCTAAGGCCTGGTTCAAGCCAGACTACCAATCGGCAACTCAAAAGCCTCACTTAGGCCAGCCTACGAGCCTACAAATTGGCCCCAACCACCAAGGACGAAACCTAGGCTTATGCTATCCGATTTCATCTAGTATTTTATTCAAACTTGGAGTCCAAGACGCCTTATTTTAGATCCTTCTTGCTTAGTTTTTAGTAGAATTGCACCATACAAAGGGCCAGGAAAAGTAAAAGTGCACCATTCCAAAGCTGCATGGCGCATGGTGCATGGTGGAAGTGCACCATAGGAAGCTACACAATGCATAGTGTAAATGTAATGTACTAATGTGCACCATATGTGGTTCATTGTGGATGTTCATCGTAAGAAAGCATATGGTTCATGGTGGAAGTTGACGAGGTTATGATCGTAGTTCCTAAACAAGGTTTCAAAGTCATAGACACCCGAGACCCCTCGAAGGCACTAAACGAGAAGACCATCAATTTTTTGTAATCAAGGATCCCACTCAAGCATTTTGTAGCGAAGATCTCTTAGAATCATACAAGGACGTCCCTACCATGGATCAAACAAGACAAATTCATCCTCGAAGAATTGGCGATCCAACGAGTGGCACGGATTTTGAACCACGGCATCGACGCCGGCATCTTCATCGTCATCAACGTCACGGTCGCACCCAAGAATCAAGATTTGCAAGAACGAGAGTTCGGGCAACCTTTTCTCGCACTGTCTTTCGAGTAGAGGTGTTGAATGATGACAAGAGACCTCGTATAGAGTTTGGAATCATTCGGAGCGTAATTGGATTCGAAGGTGGGAAGTTCCCCAAAATCGTGTTCACCAATTTCGAAGGATTGCACCATATCGTACTACGATTAAAATGAAAGACTTTGCCCGCGGCATCTGGGCCGGGGAGGTGCGTAATGGGCTATTTGAAGAAACCGAGCACGGTCGATGGAAGCAACGAGGAGAAAGGAATTTGGGAATGATTCCCACGAGCAGTGGACTTGTTACGGTGATGCCGGTGCCAACGAAGAAGGCCTCTCACACCTTTTCGAGCCTGGTTCATATTTTATCGCGCCATATGAAGAGCACAACGTTCGGTAACTCTAACTAAGTCGTAGACACGACCCCTCGAAGGCACTAAGGCAGACAAGCTCGAGTTCAAGTTTAGAAGTATACAAGGACGTCCCTACCATGGATCAAAGAAGTCAAATGCATCCTCGAAGAATTGGCGATCCAACGAGTGGCACGGATTTTGAACCACGGCATCGACGCCGGCATCTTCATCATCATCAACGTCACGGTCGCACCCAAGAATTAAGATTTGCAAGAACGAGAGTTCGGGCAACCTTTTCTCGCACTGTCTTTCGAGTAGAGGTGTTCAATGATGACAAGAGACCTGTTCTAGAGATTGGAATCATTCGGAGCGTAATTGGATTCGAAGGTGGGAAGTTCCCCAAAATCGTGTTCACCAATTTCGAAGGATGGCACCATATCGCACTCCGGTTAAAACGAAAGACTTTGCCCGCAGAATCACTGGGCCAGGTGTGTAATGGGCTATTTGAAGACCAGCAAGGTCGATGGAAGCAGGGAGAAAGGAATTTGGGAACGAATCCCACAGGTGGAGTTGCCAACGAACGAGGCCTCTCACACCTTTTCGAGCCTGGTTCATATTTTCTCGCGCCATATGAAGAGCACACGTTCAGTAACTCCTATGAGACGTCGCTAAGTCCTGTTTCAAGCCAGACTACCAATCGGCAACTCAAAAGCCTCACTTAGGCCAGCCTACGAGCCTACGAAGTGGCCCCAACCATCAAGGACGAAACCTAGGCTTATGCTATCCGATTTCATCTAGTATTTTATTCAAACATTGAGACCAAGACGCCTTATTTTAGGTCCTTCTTGGTAAGTTGTTAGTAGAATTGCACCATACCAAGGGGCACGGGAAAAGTAAAACTGCACCATTCCAAGCTGCATGGCGCATGGTGGAAGTGCACCATAGGAAGCTGCACAATGCATAGTGTAAATGTAATGTACTAATGTGCACCATATGTGGTTCATTGTGGATGTTCATCGTAAGTAAGCATAGGGTTCATGGTGGAAGTTGACGAGGTTATGTCCGCGGTTCTAAACAAGGTTTTAAAGTCGTAGACACCGAGACCCCTCGAAGGCACTCAACGAGAAGACCATCAATTTTTTATAATCAAGGATCCAACTCAAGCATTTGTAGCGAATATCTCTTAGAAGTATACAAGGACGTCCCTACCATGGATCAAAGAAGTCAAATGCATCCTCGAAGAATTGGCGATCCAACGAGTGGCACGGATTTTGAACCACGGCATCGACGCCGGCATCTTCATCATCATCAACGTCACGGTCGCACCCAAGAATTAAGATTTGCAAGAACGAGAGTTCGGGCAACCTTTTCTCGCACTGTCTTTCGAGTAGAGGTGTTCAATGATGACAAGAGACCTGTTCTAGAGTTTGGAATCATTCGGAGCGTAATTGGATTCGAAGGTGGGAAGTTCCCCAAAATCGTGTTCACCAATTTCGAAGGATGGCACCATATCGCACTCGGTTAAAACGAAAGACTTTGCCCGCGAGAATCACTGGGCCAGGTGTGTAATGGGCTATTTGAAGACCAGCAAGGTCGATGGAAGCGAGGGAGAAAGGAATTTGGGAACGAATCCCACGGGTGGACTTGTTACGGTGATGCGAGTGCCAACGAACGAGGCCTCTCACACCTTTTCGAGCCTGGTTCATATTTTCTCGCGCCATATGAAGAGCACACGTTCGGTAACTCCTATGAGACGTCGCTAAGTCCTGTTTCAAGCCAGACTACCAATCGGCAACTCAAAAGCCTCACTTAGGCCAGCCTACGAGCCTACGAAGTGGCCCCAACCATCAAGGACGAAACCTAGGCTTATGCTATCCGATTTCATCTAGTATTTTATTCAAACATTGAGACCAAGACGCCTTATTTTAGGTCCTTCTTGGTAAGTTGTTAGTAGAATTGCACCATACCAAGGGGCACTGGGAAAAGTAAAACTGCACCATTCCAAGCTGCATGGCGCATGGTGGAAGTGCACCATAGGAAGGCTGCACAATGCATAGTGTAAATGTAATGTACTAATGTGCACCATATGTGGTTCATTGTGGATGTTCATCGTAAGTAAGCATAGGGTTCATGGTGGAAGTTGACGAGGTTATGTCCGCGGTTCCTAAACAAGGTTTTAAAGTCGTAGACACCGAGACCCCTCGAAGGCACTCAACGAGAAGACCATCAATTTTTTATAATCAAGGATCCAACTCAAGCATTTGTAGCGAATATCTCTTAGAAGTATACAAGGACGTCCCTACCATGGATCAAAGAAGTCAAATGCATCCTCGAAGAATTGGCGATCCAACGAGTGGCACGGATTTTGAACCACGGCATCGACGCCGGCATCTTCATCATCATCAACGTCACGGTCGCACCCAAGAATCAAGATTTGCAAGAACGAGAGTTCGGGCAACCTTTTCTCGCATTGTCTTTCGAGTAGAGGTGTTCAATGATGACAAGAGACCTGTTCTAGAGTTTGGAATCATTCGGAGCGTAATTGGATTCGAAGGTGGGAAGTTCCCCAAAATCGTGTTCACCAATTTCGAAGGATGGCACCATATCGCACTCGGTTAAAACGAAAGACTTTGCCCGAGAATCACTAGGCCGGGTGTGTAATGGGCTATTTGAAGACCGGCAAGGTCGATGGAAGCGAGGAGAAAGGAATTTGGGAACGAATCCCACGGGTGGACTTGTTACGGTGATGCGAGTGCCAACGAACGAGGCCTCTCACACCTTTTCGAGCCTGGTTCATATTTTCTCGCGCCATATGAAGAGCACACGTTCGGTAACTCCTATGAGACGTCGCTAAGTCTGGTTCAAGCCGGACTACCAATCGGCAACTCAAAAGCCTCACTTAGGCCAAGCCTACGAGCCTACGAAGTGGCCCCAACCATCAAGGACGAAACCTAGGCTTATGCTATCCGATTTCATCTAGTATTTTATTCAAACTTTGAGACCAAGACGCCTTATTTTAGGTCCTTCTTGGTAAGTTGTTAGTAGAATTGCACCATACCAAGGGGCAGGAAAAGTAAAGCGCACCATTCAAAGTTGCATGGCGCATGGTGGAAGTGCACCATAGGAAGCTGCACAATGCATAGTGTAAATGTAATGTACTAATGTGCACCATATGTGGTTCATTGTGGATGTTCATCGTAAGTAAGCATAGGGTTCATGGTGGAAGTTGACGAGGTTATGTCCGCGGTTCCTAAACAAGGTTTTAAAGTCGTAGACACCGAGACCCCTCGAAGGCACTCAACGAGAAGACCATCAATTTTTTATAATCAAGGATCCAACTCAAGCATTTGTAGCGAATATCTCTTAGAAGTATACAAGGACGTCCCTACCATGGATCAAAGAAGTCAAATGCATCCTCGAAGAATTGGCGATCCAACGAGTGGCACGGATTTTGAACCACGGCATCGACGCCGGCATCTTCATCATCATCAACGTCACGGTCGCACCCAAGAATCAAGATTTGCAAGAACGAGAGTTCGGGCAACCTTTTCTCGCCTTGTCTTTCGAGTAGAGGTGTTCAATGATGACAAGAGACCTGTTCTAGAGTTTGGAATCATTCGGAGCGTAATTGGATTCGAAGGTGGGAAGTTCCCCAAAATCGTGTTCACCAATTTCGAAGGATGGCACCATATCGCACTCCGGTTAAAACGAAAGACTTTGCCCATGAGAATCACTGGGCCAGGTGTGTAATGGGCTATTTGAAGACCGGCAAGGTCGATGGAAGCGGGGAGAAAGGAATTTGGGAACGAATCCCACGGGTGGACTTGTTACGGTGATGCGAGTGCCAACGAACGAGGCCTCTCACACCTTTTCGAGCCTGGTTCATATTTTCTCGCGCCATATGAAGAGCACACGTTCGGTAACTCCTATGAGACGTCGCTAAGTCTGGTTCAAGCCGGACTACCAATCGGCAACTCAAAAGCCTCACTTAGGCCAGCCTACGAGCCTACGAAGTGGCCCCGACCATCAAGGACGAAACCTAGGCTTATGCTATCCGATTTCATCTAGTATTTTATTCAAACTTTGAGACCAAGACGCCTTATTTTAGGTCCTTCTTGGTAAGTTGTTAGTAGAATTGCACCATACCAAGGGGCAGGAAAAGTAAAAGCGCACCATTCAAGCTGCATGGCGCATGGTGGAAGTGCACCATAGGAAGCTGCACAATGCATAGTGTAAATGTAATGTACTAATGTGCACCATATGTGGTTCATTGTGGATGTTCATCGTAAGTAAGCATAGGGTTCATGGTGGAAGTTGACGAGGTTATGTCCGCAGTTCCTAAACAAGGTTTTAAAGTCGTAGACACCGAGACCCCTCGAAGGCACTCAACGAGAAGACCATCAATTTTTTATAATCAAGGATCCAACTCAAGCATTTGTAGCGAATATCTCTTAGAAGTATACAAGGACGTCCCTACCATGGATCAAAGAAGTCAAATGCATCCTCGAAGAATTGGCGATCCAACGAGTGGCACGGATTTTGAACCACGGCATCGACGCCGGCATCTTCATCATCATCAACGTCACGGTCGCACCCAAGAATCAAGATTTGCAAGAACGAGAGTTCGGGCAACCTTTTCTCGCCTTGTCTTTCGAGTAGAGGTGTTCAATGATGACAAGAGACCTGTTCTAGAGTTTGGAATCATTCGGAGCGTAATTGGATTCGAAGGTGGGAAGTTCCCCAAAATCGTGTTCACCAATTTCGAAGGATGGCACCATATCGCACTCCGGTTAAAACGAAAGACTTTGCCCGCAGAATCTTGGGCCGGGTGTGTAATGGGCTATTTGAAGACCAGCAAGGTCGATGGAAGCGAGGAGAAAGGAATTTGGGAACGAATCCCACGAGGTGGACTTGTTACGGTGATGCGAGTGCCAACGAACGAGGCCTCTCACACCTTTTCGAGCCTGGTTCATATTTTCTCGCGCCATATGAAGAGCACACGTTCGGTAACTCCTATGAGACGTCGCTAAGTCTGGTTCAAGCCGGACTACCAATCGGCAACTCAAAAGCCTCACTTAGGCCAGCCTACGAGCCTACGAAGTGGCCCCGACCATCAAGGACGAAACCTAGGCTTATGCTATCCGATTTCATCTAGTATTTTATTCAAACTTTGAGACCAAGACGCCTTATTTTAGGTCCTTCTTGGTAAGTTGTTAGTAGAATTGCACCATACCAAGGGGCCTGGGAAAAGTAAAACTGCACCATTCCAAGCTGCATGGCGCATGGTGGAAGTGCACCATAGGAAGCTGCACAATGCATAGTGTAAATGTAATGTACTAATGTGCACCATATGTGGTTCATTGTGGATGTTCATCGTAAGTAAGCATAGGGTTCATGGTGGAAGTTGACGAGGTTATGTCCGCGGTTCTAAACAAGGTTTTAAAGTCGTAGACACCGAGACCCCTCGAAGGCACTCAACGAGAAGACCATCAATTTTTTATAATCAAGGATCCAACTCAAGCATTTGTAGCGAATATCTCTTAGAAGTATACAAGGACGTCCCTACCATGGATCAAAGAAGTCAAATGCATCCTCGAAGAATTGGCGATCCAACGAGTGGCACGGATTTTGAACCACGGCATCGACGCCGGCATCTTCATCATCATCAACGTCACGGTCGCACCCAAGAATCAAGATTTGCAAGAACGAGAGTTCGGGCAACCTTTTCTCGCCTTGTCTTTCGAGTAGAGGTGTTCAATGATGACAAGAGACCTGTTCTAGAGTTTGGAATCATTCGGAGCGTAATTGGATTCGAAGGTGGGAAGTTCCCCAAAATCGTGTTCACCAATTTCGAAGGATGGCACCATATCGCACTCCGGTTAAAACGAAAGACTTTGCCCGAGAATCACTGGGCCGGGTGTGTAATGGGCTATTTGAAGACCGGCAAGGTCGATGGAAGCGAGGAGAAAGGAATTTGGGAACGAATCCCACGGGTGGACTTGTTACGGTGATGCGAGTGCCAACGAACGAGGCCTCTCACACCTTTTCGAGCCTGGTTCATATTTTCTCGCGCCATATGAAGAGCACACGTTCGGTAACTCCTATGAGACGTCGCTAAGTCTGGTTCAAGCCGGACTACCAATCGGCAACTCAAAAGCCTCACTTAGGCCAGCCTACGAGCCTACGAAGTGGCCCCGACCATCAAGGACGAAACCTAGGCTTATGCTATCCGATTTCATCTAGTATTTTATTCAAACTTTGAGACCAAGACGCCTTATTTTAGGTCCTTCTTGGTAAGTTGTTAGTAGAATTGCACCATACCAAGGGGCATTGGGAAAAGTAAAACTGCACCATTCCAAGCTGCATGGCGCATGGTGGAAGTGCACCATAGGAAGCTGCACAATGCATAGTGTAAATGTAATGTACTAATGTGCACCATATGTGGTTCATTGTGGATGTTCATCGTAAGTAAGCATAGGGTTCATGGTGGAAGTTGACGAGGTTATGTCCGCGGTTCCTAAACAAGGTTTTAAAGTCGTAGACACCGAGACCCCTCGAAGGCACTCAACGAGAAGACCATCAATTTTTTATAATCAAGGATCCAACTCAAGCATTTGTAGCGAATATCTCTTAGAAGTATACAAGGACGTCCCTACCATGGATCAAAGAAGTCAAATGCATCCTCGAAGAATTGGCGATCCAACGAGTGGCACGGATTTTGAACCACGGCATCGACGCCGGCATCTTCATCATCATCAACGTCACGGTCGCACCCAAGAATCAAGATTTGCAAGAACGAGAGTTCGGGCAACCTTTTCTCGCTTGTCTTTCGAGTAGAGGTGTTCAATGATGACAAGAGACCTGTTCTAGAGTTTGGAATCATTCGGAGCGTAATTGGATTCGAAGGTGGGAAGTTCCCCAAAATCGTGTTCACCAATTTCGAAGGATGGCACCATATCGCACTCCGGTTAAAACGAAAGACTTTGCCCGCGAGAATCCTTTGGGCCGGGTGTGTAATGGGCTATTTGAAGACCCAGCAAGGTCGATGGAAGCGAGGGAGAAAGGAATTTGGGAACGAATCCCACGGGTGGACTTGTTACGGTGATGCGAGTGCCAACGAACGAGGCCTCTCACACCTTTTCGAGCCTGGTTCATATTTTCTCGCGCCATATGAAGAGCACACGTTCGGTAACTCCTATGAGACGTCGCTAAGTCTGGTTCAAGCCAGACTACCAATCGGCAACTCAAAAGCCTCACTTAGGCCAGCCTACGAGCCTACGAAGTGGCCCCAACCATCAAGGACGAAACCTAGGCTTATGCTATCCGATTTCATCTAGTATTTTATTCAAACTTTGAGACCAAGACGCCTTATTTTAGGTCCTTCTTGGTAAGTTGTTAGTAGAATTGCACCATACCAAGGGGCACTGGGAAAAGTAAAAAGCGCACCATTCAAGCTGCATGGCGCATGGTGGAAGTGCACCATAGGAAAGCTGCACAATGCATAGTGTAAATGTAATGTACTAATGTGCACCATATGTGGTTCATTGTGGATGTTCATCGTAAGTAAGCATAGGGTTCATGGTGGAAGTTGACGAGGTTATGTCCGCGGTTCTAAACAAGGTTTTAAAGTCGTAGACACCGAGACCCCTCGAAGGCACTCAACGAGAAGACCATCAATTTTTTATAATCAAGGATCCAACTCAAGCATTTGTAGCGAATATCTCTTAGAAGTATACAAGGACGTCCCTACCATGGATCAAAGAAGTCAAATGCATCCTCGAAGAATTGGCGATCCAACGAGTGGCACGGATTTTGAACCACGGCATCGACGCCGGCATCTTCATCATCATCAACGTCACGGTCGCACCCAAGAATCAAGATTTGCAAGAACGAGAGTTCGGGCAACCTTTTCTCGCATTGTCTTTCGAGTAGAGGTGTTCAATGATGACAAGAGACCTGTTCTAGAGTTTGGAATCATTCGGAGCGTAATTGGATTCGAAGGTGGGAAGTTCCCCAAAATCGTGTTCACCAATTTCGAAGGATGGCACCATATCGCACTCCGGTTAAAACGAAAGACTTTGCCCCGAGAATCACTGGGCCGGGTGTGTAATGGGCTATTTGAAGACCAGCAAGGTCGATGGAAGCGGGGAGAAAGGAATTTGGGAACGAATCCCACGGGTGGACTTGTTACGGTGATGCGAGTGCCAACGAACGAGGCCTCTCACACCTTTTCGAGCCTGGTTCATATTTTCTCGCGCCATATGAAGAGCACACGTTCGGTAACTCCTATGAGACGTCGCTAAGTCTGGTTCAAGCCGGACTACCAATCGGCAACTCAAAAGCCTCACTTAGGCCAGCCTACGAGCCTACGAAGTGGCCCTGACCATCAAGGACGAAACCTAGGCTTATGCTATCCGATTTCATCTAGTATTTTATTCAAACTTTGAGACCAAGACGCCTTATTTTAGGTCCTTCTTGGTAAGTTGTTAGTAGAATTGCACCATACCAAGGGGCAGGAAAAGTAAAGCGCACCATTTCAAGCTGCATGGCGCATGGTGGAAGTGCACCATAGGAAGGCTGCACAATGCATAGTGTAAATGTAATGTACTAATGTGCACCATATGTGGTTCATTGTGGATGTTCATCGTAAGTAAGCATAGGGTTCATGGTGGAAGTTGACGAGGTTATGTCCGCGGTTCCTAAACAAGGTTTTAAAGTCGTAGACACCGAGACCCCTCGAAGGCACTCAACGAGAAGACCATCAATTTTTTATAATCAAGGATCCAACTCAAGCATTTGTAGCGAATATCTCTTAGAAGTATACAAGGACGTCCCTACCATGGATCAAAGAAGTCAAATGCATCCTCGAAGAATTGGCGATCCAACGAGTGGCACGGATTTTGAACCACGGCATCGACGCCGGCATCTTCATCATCATCAACGTCACGGTCGCACCCAAGAATCAAGATTTGCAAGAACGAGAGTTCGGGCAACCTTTTCTCGCTTGTCTTTCGAGTAGAGGTGTTGAATGATGACAAGAGACCTGTTCTAGAGTTTGGAATCATTCGGAGCGTAATTGGATTCGAAGGTGGGAAGTTCCCCAAAATCGTGTTCACCAATTTCGAAGGATGGCACCATATCGCACTCCGGTTAAAACGAAAGACTTTGCCCGCGAGAATCACTGGGCCAGGTGTGTAATGGGCTATTTGAAGACCAGCAAGGTCGATGGAAGCAGGGAGAAAGGAATTTGGGAACGAATCCCACAGGTGGACTTGTTACGGTGATGCGAGTGCCAACGAACGAGGCCTCTCACACCTTTTCGAGCCTGGTTCATATTTTCTCGCGCCATATGAAGAGCACACGTTCGGTAACTCCTATGAGACGTCGCTAAGTCTGGTTCAAGCCGGACTACCAATCGGCAACTCAAAAGCCTCACTTAGGCCAGCCTACGAGCCTACGAAGTGGCCCCGACCATCAAGGACGAAACCTAGGCTTATGCTATCCGATTTCATCTAGTATTTTATTCAAACTTTGAGACCAAGACGCCTTATTTTAGGTCCTTCTTGGTAAGTTGTTAGTAGAATTGCACCATACCAAGGGGCAGGAAAAGTAAAGCGCACCATTCAAGTTGCATGGCGCATGGTGGAAGTGCACCATAGGAAGGCACACTGATGCATAGTGTAAATGTAATGTACTAATGTGCACCATATGTGGTTCATTGTGGATGTTCATCGTAAGTAAGCATAGGGTTCATGGTGGAAGTTGACGAGGTTATGTCGCGGTTCTAAACAAGGTTTTAAAGTCGTAGACACCGAGACCCCTCGAAGGCACTCAACGAGAAGACCATCAATTTTTTATAATCAAGGATCCAACTCAAGCATTTGTAGCGAATATCTCTTAGAAGTATACAAGGACGTCCCTACCATGGATCAAAGAAGTCAAATGCATCCTCGAAGAATTGGCGATCCAACGAGTGGCACGGATTTTGAACCACGGCATCGACGCCGGCATCTTCATCATCATCAACGTCACGGTCGCACCCAAGAATCAAGATTTGCAAGAACGAGAGTTCGGGCAACCTTTTCTCGCCTTGTCTTTCGAGTAGAGGTGTTGAATGATGACAAGAGACCTGTTCTAGAGTTTGGAATCATTCGGAGCGTAATTGGATTCGAAGGTGGGAAGTTCCCCAAAATCGTGTTCACCAATTTCGAAGGATGGCACCATATCGCACTCCGGTTAAAACGAAAGACTTTGCCCCCGCGAAATCTTTGGGCCGGGTGTGTAATGGGCTATTTGAAGACCAGCAAGGTCGATGGATGCGGGGAGAAAGGAATTTGGGAACGAATCCCACAGGTGGACTTGTTACGGTGATGCGAGTGCCAACGAACGAGGCCTCTCACACCTTTTCGAGCCTGGTTCATATTTTCTCGCGCCATATGAAGAGCACACGTTCAGTAACTCCTATGAGACGTCGCTAAGTCCTGGTTCAAGCCAGACTACCAATCGGCAACTCAAAAGCCTCACTTAGGCCAGCCTACGAGCCTACGAAGTGGCCCCAACCATCAAGGACGAAACCTAGGCTTATGCTATCCGATTTCATCTAGTATTTTATTCAAACTTTGAGACCAAGACGCCTTATTTTAGGTCCTTCTTGGTAAGTTGTTAGTAGAATTGCACCATACCAAGGGGCAGGAAAAGTAAAAGCGCACCATTCAAGCTGCATGGCGCATGGTGGAAGTGCACCATAGGAAGCTGCACAATGCATAGTGTAAATGTAATGTACTAATGTGCACCATATGTGGTTCATTGTGGATGTTCATCGTAAGTAAGCATAGGGTTCATGGTGGAAGTTGACGAGGTTATGTCCGCGGTTCCTAAACAAGGTTTTAAAGTCGTAGACACCGAGACCCCTCGAAGGCACTCAACGAGAAGACCATCAATTTTTTATAATCAAGGATCCAACTCAAGCATTTGTAGCGAATATCTCTTAGAAGTATACAAGGACGTCCCTACCATGGATCAAAGAAGTCAAATGCATCCTCGAAGAATTGGCGATCCAACGAGTGGCACGGATTTTGAACCACGGCATCGACGCCGGCATCTTCATCATCATCAACGTCACGGTCGCACCCAAGAATCAAGATTTGCAAGAACGAGAGTTCGGGCAACCTTTTCTCGCATTGTCTTTCGAGTAGAGGTGTTCAATGATGACAAGAGACCTGTTCTAGAGTTTGGAATCATTCGGAGCGTAATTGGATTCGAAGGTGGGAAGTTCCCCAAAATCGTGTTCACCAATTTCGAAGGATGGCACCATATCGCACTCGGTTAAAACGAAAGACTTTGCCCGCGAGAATCTTTGGGCCAGGTGTGTAATGGGCTATTTGAAGACCGGCAAGGTCGATGGAAGCGGGGAGAAAGGAATTTGGGAACGAATCCCACGGGTGGACTTGTTACGGTGATGCGAGTGCCAACGAACGAGGCCTCTCACACCTTTTCGAGCCTGGTTCATATTTTCTCGCGCCATATGAAGAGCACACGTTCGGTAACTCCTATGAGACGTCGCTAAGTCTGGTTCAAGCCGGACTACCAATCGGCAACTCAAAAGCCTCACTTAGGCCAGCCTACGAGCCTACGAAGTGGCCCCGACCATCAAGGACGAAACCTAGGCTTATGCTATCCGATTTCATCTAGTATTTTATTCAAACTTTGAGACCAAGACGCCTTATTTTAGGTCCTTCTTGGTAAGTTGTTAGTAGAATTGCACCATACCAAGGGGCAGGAAAAGTAAAAGCGCACCATTCAAGCTGCATGGCGCATGGTGGAAGTGCACCATAGGAAGGCTGCACAATGCATAGTGTAAATGTAATGTACTAATGTGCACCATATGTGGTTCATTGTGGATGTTCATCGTAAGTAAGCATAGGGTTCATGGTGGAAGTTGACGAGGTTATGTCCGCGGTTCTAAACAAGGTTTTAAAGTCGTAGACACCGAGACCCCTCGAAGGCACTCAACGAGAAGACCATCAATTTTTTATAATCAAGGATCCAACTCAAGCATTTGTAGCGAATATCTCTTAGAAGTATACAAGGACGTCCCTACCATGGATCAAAGAAGTCAAATGCATCCTCGAAGAATTGGCGATCCAACGAGTGGCACGGATTTTGAACCACGGCATCGACGCCGGCATCTTCATCATCATCAACGTCACGGTCGCACCCAAGAATCAAGATTTGCAAGAACGAGAGTTCGGGCAACCTTTTCTCGCCTTGTCTTTCGAGTAGAGGTGTTGAATGATGACAAGAGACCTGTTCTAGAGTTTGGAATCATTCGGAGCGTAATTGGATTCGAAGGTGGGAAGTTCCCCAAAATCGTGTTCACCAATTTCGAAGGATGGCACCATATCGCACTCGGTTAAAACGAAAGACTTTGCCCGCAGAATCACTGGGCCGGGTGTGTAATGGGCTATTTGAAGACCGGCAAGGTCGATGGAAGCGGGGAGAAAGGAATTTGGGAACGAATCCCACGGGTGGACTTGTTACGGTGATGCGAGTGCCAACGAACGAGGCCTCTCACACCTTTTCGAGCCTGGTTCATATTTTCTCGCGCCATATGAAGAGCACACGTTCGGTAACTCCTATGAGACGTCGCTAAGTCTGGTTCAAGCCGGACTACCAATCGGCAACTCAAAAGCCTCACTTAGGCAAGCCTACGAGCCTACGAAGTGGCCCCAACCATCAAGGACGAAACCTAGGCTTATGCTATCCGATTTCATCTAGTATTTTATTCAAACTTTGAGACCAAGACGCCTTATTTTAGGTCCTTCTTGGTAAGTTGTTAGTAGAATTGCACCATACCAAGGGGCAGGAAAAGTAAAGCGCACCATTCAAGCTGCATGGCGCATGGTGGAAGTGCACCATAGGAAAGCACACAATGCATAGTGTAAATGTAATGTACTAATGTGCACCATATGTGGTTCATTGTGGATGTTCATCGTAAGTAAGCATAGGGTTCATGGTGGAAGTTGACGAGGTTATGTCCGCGGTTCTAAACAAGGTTTTAAAGTCGTAGACACCGAGACCCCTCGAAGGCACTCAACGAGAAGACCATCAATTTTTTATAATCAAGGATCCAACTCAAGCATTTGTAGCGAATATCTCTTAGAAGTATACAAGGACGTCCCTACCATGGATCAAAGAAGTCAAATGCATCCTCGAAGAATTGGCGATCCAACGAGTGGCACGGATTTTGAACCACGGCATCGACGCCGGCATCTTCATCATCATCAACGTCACGGTCGCACCCAAGAATCAAGATTTGCAAGAACGAGAGTTCGGGCAACCTTTTCTCGCCTTGTCTTTCGAGTAGAGGTGTTGAATGATGACAAGAGACCTGTTCTAGAGTTTGGAATCATTCGGAGCGTAATTGGATTCGAAGGTGGGAAGTTCCCCAAAATCGTGTTCACCAATTTCGAAGGATGGCACCATATCGCACTCCGGTTAAAACGAAAGACTTTGCCCGCGAGAATCACTGGGCCGGGTGTGTAATGGGCTATTTGAAGACCAGCAAGGTCGATGGAAGCGAGGGAGAAAGGAATTTGGGAACGAATCCCACAGGTGGACTTGTTACGGTGATGCGAGTGCCAACGAACGAGGCCTCTCACACCTTTTCGAGCCTGGTTCATATTTTCTCGCGCCATATGAAGAGCACACGTTCAGTAACTCCTATGAGACGTCGCTAAGTCCTGGTTCAAGCCAGACTACCAATCGGCAACTCAAAAGCCTCACTTAGCCAAGCCTACGAGCCTACGAAGTGGCCCCGACCATCAAGGACGAAACCTAGGCTTATGCTATCCGATTTCATCTAGTATTTTATTCAAACTTTGAGACCAAGACGCCTTATTTTAGGTCCTTCTTGGTAAGTTGTTAGTAGAATTGCACCATACCAAGGGGCAGGAAAAGTAAAAGCGCACCATTCCAAGCTGCATGGCGCATGGTGGAAGTGCACCATAGGAAAGCTGCACAATGCATAGTGTAAATGTAATGTACTAATGTGCACCATATGTGGTTCATTGTGGATGTTCATCGTAAGTAAGCATAGGGTTCATGGTGGAAGTTGACGAGGTTATGTCCGCGGTTCTAAACAAGGTTTTAAAGTCGTAGACACCGAGACCCCTCGAAGGCACTCAACGAGAAGACCATCAATTTTTTATAATCAAGGATCCAACTCAAGCATTTGTAGCGAATATCTCTTAGAAGTATACAAGGACGTCCCTACCATGGATCAAAGAAGTCAAATGCATCCTCGAAGAATTGGCGATCCAACGAGTGGCACGGATTTTGAACCACGGCATCGACGCCGGCATCTTCATCATCATCAACGTCACGGTCGCACCCAAGAATCAAGATTTGCAAGAACGAGAGTTCGGGCAACCTTTTCTCGCCTTGTCTTTCGAGTAGAGGTGTTGAATGATGACAAGAGACTGTTCTAGAGTTTGGAATCATTCGGAGCGTAATTGGATTCGAAGGTGGGAAGTTCCCCAAAATCGTGTTCACCAATTTCGAAGGATGGCACCATATCGCACTCCGGTTAAAACGAAAGACTTTGCCCGAGAATCAACTGGGCCAGGTGTGTAATGGGCTATTTGAAGACCAGCAAGGTCGATGGAAGCGAGGGAGAAAGGAATTTGGGAACGAATCCCACGGGTGGACTTGTTACGGTGATGCGAGTGCCAACGAACGAGGCCTCTCACACCTTTTCGAGCCTGGTTCATATTTTCTCGCGCCATATGAAGAGCACACGTTCGGTAACTCCTATGAGACGTCGCTAAGTCTGGTTCAAGCCGGACTACCAATCGGCAACTCAAAAGCCTCACTTAGGCCAGCCTACGAGCCTACGAAGTGGCCCTGACCATCAAGGACGAAACCTAGGCTTATGCTATCCGATTTCATCTAGTATTTTATTCAAACTTTGAGACCAAGACGCCTTATTTTAGGTCCTTCTTGGTAAGTTGTTAGTAGAATTGCACCATACCAAGGGGCAGGAAAAGTAAAAGCGCACCATTCCAAGCTGCATGGCGCATGGTGGAAGTGCACCATAGGAAGGCACACAATGCATAGTGTAAATGTAATGTACTAATGTGCACCATATGTGGTTCATTGTGGATGTTCATCGTAAGTAAGCATAGGGTTCATGGTGGAAGTTGACGAGGTTATGTCCGCGGTTCTAAACAAGGTTTTAAAGTCGTAGACACCGAGACCCCTCGAAGGCACTCAACGAGAAGACCATCAATTTTTTATAATCAAGGATCCAACTCAAGCATTTGTAGCGAATATCTCTTAGAAGTATACAAGGACGTCCCTACCATGGATCAAAGAAGTCAAATGCATCCTCGAAGAATTGGCGATCCAACGAGTGGCACGGATTTTGAACCACGGCATCGACGCCGGCATCTTCATCATCATCAACGTCACGGTCGCACCCAAGAATCAAGATTTGCAAGAACGAGAGTTCGGGCAACCTTTTCTCGCACTGTCTTTCGAGTAGAGGTGTTGAATGATGACAAGAGACCTGTTCTAGAGTTTGGAATCATTCGGAGCGTAATTGGATTCGAAGGTGGGAAGTTCCCCAAAATCGTGTTCACCAATTTCGAAGGATGGCACCATATCGCACTCCGGTTAAAACGAAAGACTTTGCCCCGAGAATCACTGGGCCGGGTGTGTAATGGGCTATTTGAAGACCGGCAAGGTCGATGGAAGCGAGGGAGAAAGGAATTTGGGAACGAATCCCACGGGTGGACTTGTTACGGTGATGCGAGTGCCAACGAACGAGGCCTCTCACACCTTTTCGAGCCTGGTTCATATTTTCTCGCGCCATATGAAGAGCACACGTTCGGTAACTCCTATGAGACGTCGCTAAGTCTGGTTCAAGCCGGACTACCAATCGGCAACTCAAAAGCCTCACTTAGGCCAAGCCTACGAGCCTACGAAGTGGCCCCGACCATCAAGGACGAAACCTAGGCTTATGCTATCCGATTTCATCTAGTATTTTATTCAAACTTTGAGACCAAGACGCCTTATTTTAGGTCCTTCTTGGTAAGTTGTTAGTAGAATTGCACCATACCAAGGGGCTTGGGAAAAGTAAAAGCGCACCATTCAATTTGCATGGCGCATGGTGGAAGTGCACCATAGGAAAGCTGCACAATGCATAGTGTAAATGTAATGTACTAATGTGCACCATATGTGGTTCATTGTGGATGTTCATCGTAAGTAAGCATAGGGTTCATGGTGGAAGTTGACGAGGTTATGTCCGCGGTTCCTAAACAAGGTTTTAAAGTCGTAGACACCGAGACCCCTCGAAGGCACTCAACGAGAAGACCATCAATTTTTTATAATCAAGGATCCAACTCAAGCATTTGTAGCGAATATCTCTTAGAAGTATACAAGGACGTCCCTACCATGGATCAAAGAAGTCAAATGCATCCTCGAAGAATTGGCGATCCAACGAGTGGCACGGATTTTGAACCACGGCATCGACGCCGGCATCTTCATCATCATCAACGTCACGGTCGCACCCAAGAATCAAGATTTGCAAGAACGAGAGTTCGGGCAACCTTTTCTCGCCTTGTCTTTCGAGTAGAGGTGTTGAATGATGACAAGAGACCTGTTCTAGAGTTTGGAATCATTCGGAGCGTAATTGGATTCGAAGGTGGGAAGTTCCCCAAAATCGTGTTCACCAATTTCGAAGGATGGCACCATATCGCACTCGGTTAAAACGAAAGACTTTGCCCGCGAGAATCACTGGGCCGGGTGTGTAATGGGCTATTTGAAGACCAGCAAGGTCGATGGAAGCGAGGGAGAAAGGAATTTGGGAACGAATCCCACGAGGTGGACTTGTTACGGTGATGCGAGTGCCAACGAACGAGGCCTCTCACACCTTTTCGAGCCTGGTTCATATTTTCTCGCGCCATATGAAGAGCACACGTTCGGTAACTCCTATGAGACGTCGCTAAGTCTGGTTCAAGCCGGACTACCAATCGGCAACTCAAAAGCCTCACTTAGGCCAAGCCTACGAGCCTACGAAGTGGCCCCGACCATCAAGGACGAAACCTAGGCTTATGCTATCCGATTTCATCTAGTATTTTATTCAAACTTTGAGACCAAGACGCCTTATTTTAGGTCCTTCTTGGTAAGTTGTTAGTAGAATTGCACCATACCAAGGGGCAGGAAAAGTAAAAGCGCACCATTCCAAGCTGCATGGCGCATGGTGGAAGTGCACCATAGGAAAGCTGCACAATGCATAGTGTAAATGTAATGTACTAATGTGCACCATATGTGGTTCATTGTGGATGTTCATCGTAAGTAAGCATAGGGTTCATGGTGGAAGTTGACGAGGTTATGTCCGCGGTTCTAAACAAGGTTTTAAAGTCGTAGACACCGAGACCCCTCGAAGGCACTCAACGAGAAGACCATCAATTTTTTATAATCAAGGATCCAACTCAAGCATTTGTAGCGAATATCTCTTAGAAGTATACAAGGACGTCCCTACCATGGATCAAAGAAGTCAAATGCATCCTCGAAGAATTGGCGATCCAACGAGTGGCACGGATTTTGAACCACGGCATCGACGCCGGCATCTTCATCATCATCAACGTCACGGTCGCACCCAAGAATCAAGATTTGCAAGAACGAGAGTTCGGGCAACCTTTTCTCGCCTTGTCTTTCGAGTAGAGGTGTTGAATGATGACAAGAGACCTGTTCTAGAGTTTGGAATCATTCGGAGCGTAATTGGATTCGAAGGTGGGAAGTTCCCCAAAATCGTGTTCACCAATTTCGAAGGATGGCACCATATCGCACTCCGGTTAAAACGAAAGACTTTGCCCGCAGAATCACTGGGCCGGGTGTGTAATGGGCTATTTGAAGACCAGCAAGGTCGATGGAAGCGAGGGAGAAAGGAATTTGGGAACGAATCCCACGAGGTGGACTTGTTACGGTGATGCGAGTGCCAACGAACGAGGCCTCTCACACCTTTTCGAGCCTGGTTCATATTTTCTCGCGCCATATGAAGAGCACACGTTCGGTAACTCCTATGAGACGTCGCTAAGTCTGGTTCAAGCCAGACTACCAATCGGCAACTCAAAAGCCTCACTTAGGCCAGCCTACGAGCCTACGAAGTGGCCCCAACCATCAAGGACGAAACCTAGGCTTATGCTATCCGATTTCATCTAGTATTTTATTCAAACTTTGAGACCAAGACGCCTTATTTTAGGTCCTTCTTGGTAAGTTGTTAGTAGAATTGCACCATACCAAGGGGCCTCTGGGAAAAGTAAAACTGCACCATTCCAAGCTGCATGGCGCATGGTGGAAGTGCACCATAGGAAGCTGCACAATGCATAGTGTAAATGTAATGTACTAATGTGCACCATATGTGGTTCATTGTGGATGTTCATCGTAAGTAAGCATAGGGTTCATGGTGGAAGTTGACGAGGTTATGTCCGCGGTTCTAAACAAGGTTTTAAAGTCGTAGACACCGAGACCCCTCGAAGGCACTCAACGAGAAGACCATCAATTTTTTATAATCAAGGATCCAACTCAAGCATTTGTAGCGAATATCTCTTAGAAGTATACAAGGACGTCCCTACCATGGATCAAAGAAGTCAAATGCATCCTCGAAGAATTGGCGATCCAACGAGTGGCACGGATTTTGAACCACGGCATCGACGCCGGCATCTTCATCATCATCAACGTCACGGTCGCACCCAAGAATCAAGATTTGCAAGAACGAGAGTTCGGGCAACCTTTTCTCGCCTTGTCTTTCGAGTAGAGGTGTTGAATGATGACAAGAGACCTGTTCTAGAGTTTGGAATCATTCGGAGCGTAATTGGATTCGAAGGTGGGAAGTTCCCCAAAATCGTGTTCACCAATTTCGAAGGATGGCACCATATCGCACTCCGGTTAAAACGAAAGACTTTGCCCCCGAGAATCTTTGGGCCGGGTGTGTAATGGGCTATTTGAAGACCGGCAAGGTCGATGGAAGCGAGGGAGAAAGGAATTTGGGAACGAATCCCACGGGTGGACTTGTTACGGTGATGCGAGTGCCAACGAACGAGGCCTCTCACACCTTTTCGAGCCTGGTTCATATTTTCTCGCGCCATATGAAGAGCACACGTTCGGTAACTCCTATGAGACGTCGCTAAGTCTGGTTCAAGCCGGACTACCAATCGGCAACTCAAAAGCCTCACTTAGGCCAAGCCTACGAGCCTACGAAGTGGCCCCAACCATCAAGGACGAAACCTAGGCTTATGCTATCCGATTTCATCTAGTATTTTATTCAAACTTTGAGACCAAGACGCCTTATTTTAGGTCCTTCTTGGTAAGTTGTTAGTAGAATTGCACCATACCAAGGGGCAGGAAAAGTAAAAGCGCACCATTCAAGTTTGCATGGCGCATGGTGGAAGTGCACCATAGGAAGCTGCACAATGCATAGTGTAAATGTAATGTACTAATGTGCACCATATGTGGTTCATTGTGGATGTTCATCGTAAGTAAGCATAGGGTTCATGGTGGAAGTTGACGAGGTTATGTCCGCGGTTCTAAACAAGGTTTTAAAGTCGTAGACACCGAGACCCCTCGAAGGCACTCAACGAGAAGACCATCAATTTTTTATAATCAAGGATCCAACTCAAGCATTTGTAGCGAATATCTCTTAGAAGTATACAAGGACGTCCCTACCATGGATCAAAGAAGTCAAATGCATCCTCGAAGAATTGGCGATCCAACGAGTGGCACGGATTTTGAACCACGGCATCGACGCCGGCATCTTCATCATCATCAACGTCACGGTCGCACCCAAGAATCAAGATTTGCAAGAACGAGAGTTCGGGCAACCTTTTCTCGCACTGTCTTTCGAGTAGAGGTGTTGAATGATGACAAGAGACCTGTTCTAGAGTTTGGAATCATTCGGAGCGTAATTGGATTCGAAGGTGGGAAGTTCCCCAAAATCGTGTTCACCAATTTCGAAGGATGGCACCATATCGCACTCCGGTTAAAACGAAAGACTTTGCCCGCGAGAATCACTTTGGGCCAGGTGTGTAATGGGCTATTTGAAGACCAGCAAGGTCGATGGAAGCGGGGAGAAAGGAATTTGGGAACGAATCCCACGGGTGGACTTGTTACGGTGATGCGAGTGCCAACGAACGAGGCCTCTCACACCTTTTCGAGCCTGGTTCATATTTTCTCGCGCCATATGAAGAGCACACGTTCGGTAACTCCTATGAGACGTCGCTAAGTCTGGTTCAAGCCGGACTACCAATCGGCAACTCAAAAGCCTCACTTAGGCCAGCCTACGAGCCTACGAAGTGGCCCCGACCATCAAGGACGAAACCTAGGCTTATGCTATCCGATTTCATCTAGTATTTTATTCAAACTTTGAGACCAAGACGCCTTATTTTAGGTCCTTCTTGGTAAGTTGTTAGTAGAATTGCACCATACCAAGGGGCAGGAAAAGTAAAAGCGCACCATTCCAAGCTGCATGGCGCATGGTGGAAGTGCACCATAGGAAGGCTGCACAATGCATAGTGTAAATGTAATGTACTAATGTGCACCATATGTGGTTCATTGTGGATGTTCATCGTAAGTAAGCATAGGGTTCATGGTGGAAGTTGACGAGGTTATGTCCGCGGTTCCTAAACAAGGTTTTAAAGTCGTAGACACCGAGACCCCTCGAAGGCACTCAACGAGAAGACCATCAATTTTTTATAATCAAGGATCCAACTCAAGCATTTGTAGCGAATATCTCTTAGAAGTATACAAGGACGTCCCTACCATGGATCAAAGAAGTCAAATGCATCCTCGAAGAATTGGCGATCCAACGAGTGGCACGGATTTTGAACCACGGCATCGACGCCGGCATCTTCATCATCATCAACGTCACGGTCGCACCCAAGAATCAAGATTTGCAAGAACGAGAGTTCGGGCAACCTTTTCTCGCCTTGTCTTTCGAGTAGAGGTGTTGAATGATGACAAGAGACCTGTTCTAGAGTTTGGAATCATTCGGAGCGTAATTGGATTCGAAGGTGGGAAGTTCCCCAAAATCGTGTTCACCAATTTCGAAGGATGGCACCATATCGCACTCCGGTTAAAACGAAAGACTTTGCCCCGAGAATCAACTGGGCCAGGTGTGTAATGGGCTATTTGAAGACCAGCAAGGTCGATGGATGCGGGGAGAAAGGAATTTGGGAACGAATCCCACGGGTGGACTTGTTACGGTGATGCGAGTGCCAACGAACGAGGCCTCTCACACCTTTTCGAGCCTGGTTCATATTTTCTCGCGCCATATGAAGAGCACACGTTCGGTAACTCCTATGAGACGTCGCTAAGTCTGGTTCAAGCCGGACTACCAATCGGCAACTCAAAAGCCTCACTTAGGCCAAGCCTACGAGCCTACGAAGTGGCCCCAACCATCAAGGACGAAACCTAGGCTTATGCTATCCGATTTCATCTAGTATTTTATTCAAACTTTGAGACCAAGACGCCTTATTTTAGGTCCTTCTTGGTAAGTTGTTAGTAGAATTGCACCATACCAAGGGGCTTTGGGAAAAGTAAAAGCGCACCATTCCAAGCTGCATGGCGCATGGTGGAAGTGCACCATAGGAAAGCTGCACAATGCATAGTGTAAATGTAATGTACTAATGTGCACCATATGTGGTTCATTGTGGATGTTCATCGTAAGTAAGCATAGGGTTCATGGTGGAAGTTGACGAGGTTATGTCCGCGGTTCTAAACAAGGTTTTAAAGTCGTAGACACCGAGACCCCTCGAAGGCACTCAACGAGAAGACCATCAATTTTTTATAATCAAGGATCCAACTCAAGCATTTGTAGCGAATATCTCTTAGAAGTATACAAGGACGTCCCTACCATGGATCAAAGAAGTCAAATGCATCCTCGAAGAATTGGCGATCCAACGAGTGGCACGGATTTTGAACCACGGCATCGACGCCGGCATCTTCATCATCATCAACGTCACGGTCGCACCCAAGAATCAAGATTTGCAAGAACGAGAGTTCGGGCAACCTTTTCTCGCCTTGTCTTTCGAGTAGAGGTGTTGAATGATGACAAGAGACCTGTTCTAGAGTTTGGAATCATTCGGAGCGTAATTGGATTCGAAGGTGGGAAGTTCCCCAAAATCGTGTTCACCAATTTCGAAGGATGGCACCATATCGCACTCCGGTTAAAACGAAAGACTTTGCCCGCGAGAATCATTGGGCCGGGTGTGTAATGGGCTATTTGAAGACCAGCAAGGTCGATGGAAGCGGGGAGAAAGGAATTTGGGAACGAATCCCACAGGTGGACTTGTTACGGTGATGCGAGTGCCAACGAACGAGGCCTCTCACACCTTTTCGAGCCTGGTTCATATTTTCTCGCGCCATATGAAGAGCACACGTTCAGTAACTCCTATGAGACGTCGCTAAGTCCTGGTTCAAGCCAGACTACCAATCGGCAACTCAAAAGCCTCACTTAGGCCAGCCTACGAGCCTACGAAGTGGCCCCAACCATCAAGGACGAAACCTAGGCTTATGCTATCCGATTTCATCTAGTATTTTATTCAAACTTTGAGACCAAGACGCCTTATTTTAGGTCCTTCTTGGTAAGTTGTTAGTAGAATTGCACCATACCAAGGGGCAGGAAAAGTAAAAGCGCACCATTCCAAAGTTGCATGGCGCATGGTGGAAGTGCACCATAGGAAGGCTGCACAATGCATAGTGTAAATGTAATGTACTAATGTGCACCATATGTGGTTCATTGTGGATGTTCATCGTAAGTAAGCATAGGGTTCATGGTGGAAGTTGACGAGGTTATGTCCGCGGTTCTAAACAAGGTTTTAAAGTCGTAGACACCGAGACCCCTCGAAGGCACTCAACGAGAAGACCATCAATTTTTTATAATCAAGGATCCAACTCAAGCATTTGTAGCGAATATCTCTTAGAAGTATACAAGGACGTCCCTACCATGGATCAAAGAAGTCAAATGCATCCTCGAAGAATTGGCGATCCAACGAGTGGCACGGATTTTGAACCACGGCATCGACGCCGGCATCTTCATCATCATCAACGTCACGGTCGCACCCAAGAATCAAGATTTGCAAGAACGAGAGTTCGGGCAACCTTTTCTCGCCTTGTCTTTCGAGTAGAGGTGTTGAATGATGACAAGAGACCTGTTCTAGAGTTTGGAATCATTCGGAGCGTAATTGGATTCGAAGGTGGGAAGTTCCCCAAAATCGTGTTCACCAATTTCGAAGGATGGCACCATATCGCACTCCGGTTAAAACGAAAGACTTTGCCCGCGAGAATCACTGGGCCGGGTGTGTAATGGGCTATTTGAAGACCAGCAAGGTCGATGGATGCGGGGAGAAAGGAATTTGGGAACGAATCCCACGGGTGGACTTGTTACGGTGATGCGAGTGCCAACGAACGAGGCCTCTCACACCTTTTCGAGCCTGGTTCATATTTTCTCGCGCCATATGAAGAGCACACGTTCGGTAACTCCTATGAGACGTCGCTAAGTCTGGTTCAAGCCAGACTACCAATCGGCAACTCAAAAGCCTCACTTAGGCCAGCCTACGAGCCTACGAAGTGGCCCCAACCATCAAGGACGAAACCTAGGCTTATGCTATCCGATTTCATCTAGTATTTTATTCAAACTTTGAGACCAAGACGCCTTATTTTAGGTCCTTCTTGGTAAGTTGTTAGTAGAATTGCACCATACCAAGGGGGGCAGGAAAAGTAAAACTGCACCATTCCAAGCTGCATGGCGCATGGTGGAAGTGCACCATAGGAAGCTGCACAATGCATAGTGTAAATGTAATGTACTAATGTGCACCATATGTGGTTCATTGTGGATGTTCATCGTAAGTAAGCATAGGGTTCATGGTGGAAGTTGACGAGGTTATGTCCGCGGTTCTAAACAAGGTTTTAAAGTCGTAGACACCGAGACCCCTCGAAGGCACTCAACGAGAAGACCATCAATTTTTTATAATCAAGGATCCAACTCAAGCATTTGTAGCGAATATCTCTTAGAAGTATACAAGGACGTCCCTACCATGGATCAAAGAAGTCAAATGCATCCTCGAAGAATTGGCGATCCAACGAGTGGCACGGATTTTGAACCACGGCATCGACGCCGGCATCTTCATCATCATCAACGTCACGGTCGCACCCAAGAATCAAGATTTGCAAGAACGAGAGTTCGGGCAACCTTTTCTCGCCTTGTCTTTCGAGTAGAGGTGTTGAATGATGACAAGAGACCTGTTCTAGAGTTTGGAATCATTCGGAGCGTAATTGGATTCGAAGGTGGGAAGTTCCCCAAAATCGTGTTCACCAATTTCGAAGGATGGCACCATATCGCACTCCGGTTAAAACGAAAGACTTTGCCCCGAGAATCACTGGGCCGGGTGTGTAATGGGCTATTTGAAGACCAGCAAGGTCGATGGATGCGAGGGAGAAAGGAATTTGGGAACGAATCCCACGGGTGGACTTGTTACGGTGATGCGAGTGCCAACGAACGAGGCCTCTCACACCTTTTCGAGCCTGGTTCATATTTTCTCGCGCCATATGAAGAGCACACGTTCGGTAACTCCTATGAGACGTCGCTAAGTCTGGTTCAAGCCAGACTACCAATCGGCAACTCAAAAGCCTCACTTAGGCCAGCCTACGAGCCTACGAAGTGGCCCCAACCATCAAGGACGAAACCTAGGCTTATGCTATCCGATTTCATCTAGTATTTTATTCAAACTTTGAGACCAAGACGCCTTATTTTAGGTCCTTCTTGGTAAGTTGTTAGTAGAATTGCACCATACCAAGGGGCAGGAAAAGTAAAAGCGCACCATTCCAAGCTGCATGGCGCATGGTGGAAGTGCACCATAGGAAAGCTGCACAATGCATAGTGTAAATGTAATGTACTAATGTGCACCATATGTGGTTCATTGTGGATGTTCATCGTAAGTAAGCATAGGGTTCATGGTGGAAGTTGACGAGGTTATGTCCGCGGTTCTAAACAAGGTTTTAAAGTCGTAGACACCGAGACCCCTCGAAGGCACTCAACGAGAAGACCATCAATTTTTTATAATCAAGGATCCAACTCAAGCATTTGTAGCGAATATCTCTTAGAAGTATACAAGGACGTCCCTACCATGGATCAAAGAAGTCAAATGCATCCTCGAAGAATTGGCGATCCAACGAGTGGCACGGATTTTGAACCACGGCATCGACGCCGGCATCTTCATCATCATCAACGTCACGGTCGCACCCAAGAATCAAGATTTGCAAGAACGAGAGTTCGGGCAACCTTTTCTCGCCTTGTCTTTCGAGTAGAGGTGTTGAATGATGACAAGAGACCTGTTCTAGAGTTTGGAATCATTCGGAGCGTAATTGGATTCGAAGGTGGGAAGTTCCCCAAAATCGTGTTCACCAATTTCGAAGGATGGCACCATATCGCACTCCGGTTAAAACGAAAGACTTTGCCCGCGAGAATCACTGGGCCGGGTGTGTAATGGGCTATTTGAAGACCGGCAAGGTCGATGGATGCGGGGAGAAAGGAATTTGGGAACGAATCCCACGGGTGGACTTGTTACGGTGATGCGAGTGCCAACGAACGAGGCCTCTCACACCTTTTCGAGCCTGGTTCATATTTTCTCGCGCCATATGAAGAGCACACGTTCGGTAACTCCTATGAGACGTCGCTAAGTCTGGTTCAAGCCGGACTACCAATCGGCAACTCAAAAGCCTCACTTAGGCCAAGCCTACGAGCCTACGAAGTGGCCCCAACCATCAAGGACGAAACCTAGGCTTATGCTATCCGATTTCATCTAGTATTTTATTCAAACTTTGAGACCAAGACGCCTTATTTTAGGTCCTTCTTGGTAAGTTGTTAGTAGAATTGCACCATACCAAGGGGCATTGGGAAAAGTAAAAGCGCACCATTCAAGCTGCATGGCGCATGGTGGAAGTGCACCATAGGAAAGCTGCACAATGCATAGTGTAAATGTAATGTACTAATGTGCACCATATGTGGTTCATTGTGGATGTTCATCGTAAGTAAGCATAGGGTTCATGGTGGAAGTTGACGAGGTTATGTCCGCAGTTCTAAACAAGGTTTTAAAGTCGTAGACACCGAGACCCCTCGAAGGCACTCAACGAGAAGACCATCAATTTTTTATAATCAAGGATCCAACTCAAGCATTTGTAGCGAATATCTCTTAGAAGTATACAAGGACGTCCCTACCATGGATCAAAGAAGTCAAATGCATCCTCGAAGAATTGGCGATCCAACGAGTGGCACGGATTTTGAACCACGGCATCGACGCCGGCATCTTCATCATCATCAACGTCACGGTCGCACCCAAGAATCAAGATTTGCAAGAACGAGAGTTCGGGCAACCTTTTCTCGCCTTGTCTTTCGAGTAGAGGTGTTGAATGATGACAAGAGACCTGTTCTAGAGTTTGGAATCATTCGGAGCGTAATTGGATTCGAAGGTGGGAAGTTCCCCAAAATCGTGTTCACCAATTTCGAAGGATGGCACCATATCGCACTCCGGTTAAAACGAAAGACTTTGCCCGCGAGAATCACTGGGCCAGGTGTGTAATGGGCTATTTGAAGACCAGCAAGGTCGATGGATGCGAGGGAGAAAGGAATTTGGGAACGAATCCCACAGGTGGACTTGTTACGGTGATGCGAGTGCCAACGAACGAGGCCTCTCACACCTTTTCGAGCCTGGTTCATATTTTCTCGCGCCATATGAAGAGCACACGTTCAGTAACTCCTATGAGACGTCGCTAAGTCCTGGTTCAAGCCAGACTACCAATCGGCAACTCAAAAGCCTCACTTAGGCCAGCCTACGAGCCTACGAAGTGGCCCCAACCATCAAGGACGAAACCTAGGCTTATGCTATCCGATTTCATCTAGTATTTTATTCAAACTTTGAGACCAAGACGCCTTATTTTAGGTCCTTCTTGGTAAGTTGTTAGTAGAATTGCACCATACCAAGGGGCAGGAAAAGTAAAAGCGCACCATTCCAAGCTGCATGGCGCATGGTGGAAGTGCACCATAGGAAGGCTGCACAATGCATAGTGTAAATGTAATGTACTAATGTGCACCATATGTGGTTCATTGTGGATGTTCATCGTAAGTAAGCATAGGGTTCATGGTGGAAGTTGACGAGGTTATGTCCGCGGTTCCTAAACAAGGTTTTAAAGTCGTAGACACCGAGACCCCTCGAAGGCACTCAACGAGAAGACCATCAATTTTTTATAATCAAGGATCCAACTCAAGCATTTGTAGCGAATATCTCTTAGAAGTATACAAGGACGTCCCTACCATGGATCAAAGAAGTCAAATGCATCCTCGAAGAATTGGCGATCCAACGAGTGGCACGGATTTTGAACCACGGCATCGACGCCGGCATCTTCATCATCATCAACGTCACGGTCGCACCCAAGAATCAAGATTTGCAAGAACGAGAGTTCGGGCAACCTTTTCTCGCTTGTCTTTCGAGTAGAGGTGTTGAATGATGACAAGAGACCTGTTCTAGAGTTTGGAATCATTCGGAGCGTAATTGGATTCGAAGGTGGGAAGTTCCCCAAAATCGTGTTCACCAATTTCGAAGGATGGCACCATATCGCACTCCGGTTAAAACGAAAGACTTTGCCCGCGAGAATCACTGGGCCGGGTGTGTAATGGGCTATTTGAAGACCAGCAAGGTCGATGGATGCGAGGGAGAAAGGAATTTGGGAACGAATCCCACGGGTGGACTTGTTACGGTGATGCGAGTGCCAACGAACGAGGCCTCTCACACCTTTTCGAGCCTGGTTCATATTTTCTCGCGCCATATGAAGAGCACACGTTCGGTAACTCCTATGAGACGTCGCTAAGTCTGGTTCAAGCCGGACTACCAATCGGCAACTCAAAAGCCTCACTTAGGCCAAGCCTACGAGCCTACGAAGTGGCCCCAACCATCAAGGACGAAACCTAGGCTTATGCTATCCGATTTCATCTAGTATTTTATTCAAACTTTGAGACCAAGACGCCTTATTTTAGGTCCTTCTTGGTAAGTTGTTAGTAGAATTGCACCATACCAAGGGGCAGGAAAAGTAAAAGCGCACCATTCCAAGCTGCATGGCGCATGGTGGAAGTGCACCATAGGAAAGCCGCACAATGCATAGTGTAAATGTAATGTACTAATGTGCACCATATGTGGTTCATTGTGGATGTTCATCGTAAGTAAGCATAGGGTTCATGGTGGAAGTTGACGAGGTTATGTCCGCGGTTCCTAAACAAGGTTTTAAAGTCGTAGACACCCGAGACCCCTCGAAGGCACTCAACGAGAAGACCATCAATTTTTTATAATCAAGGATCCAACTCAAGCATTTGTAGCGAATATCTCTTAGAAGTATACAAGGACGTCCCTACCATGGATCAAAGAAGTCAAATGCATCCTCGAAGAATTGGCGATCCAACGAGTGGCACGGATTTTGAACCACGGCATCGACGCCGGCATCTTCATCATCATCAACGTCACGGTCGCACCCAAGAATCAAGATTTGCAAGAACGAGAGTTCGGGCAACCTTTTCTCGCACTGTCTTTCGAGTAGAGGTGTTGAATGATGACAAGAGACCTGTTCTAGAGTTTGGAATCATTCGGAGCGTAATTGGATTCGAAGGTGGGAAGTTCCCCAAAATCGTGTTCACCAATTTCGAAGGATGGCACCATATCGCACTCCGGTTAAAACGAAAGACTTTGCCCGCGAGAATCACTGGGCCAGGTGTGTAATGGGCTATTTGAAGACCAGCAAGGTCGATGGATGCAGGGAGAAACGAATTTGGGAACGAATCCCACAGGTGGACTTGTTACGGTGATGCGAGTGCCAACGAACGAGGCCTCTCACACCTTTTCGAGCCTGGTTCATATTTTCTCGCGCCATATGAAGAGCACACGTTCAGTAACTCCTATGAGACGTCGCTAAGTCCTGGTTCAAGCCAGACTACCAATCGGCAACTCAAAAGCCTCACTTAGGCCAGCCTACGAGCCTACGAAGTGGCCCCAACCATCAAGGACGAAACCTAGGCTTATGCTATCCGATTTCATCTAGTATTTTATTCAAACTTTGAGACCAAGACGCCTTATTTTAGGTCCTTCTTGGTAAGTTGTTAGTAGAATTGCACCATACCAAGGGGCAGGAAAAGTAAAGCGCACCATTCCAAGCTGCATGGCGCATGGTGGAAGTGCACCATAGGAAGCCGCACAATGCATAGTGTAAATGTAATGTACTAATGTGCACCATATGTGGTTCATTGTGGATGTTCATCGTAAGTAAGCATAGGGTTCATGGTGGAAGTTGACGAGGTTATGTCCGCGGTTCTAAACAAGGTTTTAAAGTCGTAGACACCGAGACCCCTCGAAGGCACTCAACGAGAAGACCATCAATTTTTTATAATCAAGGATCCAACTCAAGCATTTGTAGCGAATATCTCTTAGAAGTATACAAGGACGTCCCTACCATGGATCAAAGAAGTCAAATGCATCCTCGAAGAATTGGCGATCCAACGAGTGGCACGGATTTTGAACCACGGCATCGACGCCGGCATCTTCATCATCATCAACGTCACGGTCGCACCCAAGAATCAAGATTTGCAAGAACGAGAGTTCGGGCAACCTTTTCTCGCCTTGTCTTTCGAGTAGAGGTGTTGAATGATGACAAGAGACCTGTTCTAGAGTTTGGAATCATTCGGAGCGTAATTGGATTCGAAGGTGGGAAGTTCCCCAAAATCGTGTTCACCAATTTCGAAGGATGGCACCATATCGCACTCCGGTTAAAACGAAAGACTTTGCCCGCGAATCACTTGGGCCAGGTGTGTAATGGGCTATTTGAAGACCAGCAAGGTCGATGGATGCGGGGAGAAAGGAATTTGGGAACGAATCCCACACGGGTGGACTTGTTACGGTGATGCGAGTGCCAACGAACGAGGCCTCTCACACCTTTTCGAGCCTGGTTCATATTTTCTCGCGCCATATGAAGAGCACACGTTCAGTAACTCCTATGAGACGTCGCTAAGTCCTGGTTCAAGCCAGACTACCAATCGGCAACTCAAAAGCCTCACTTAGGCCAGCCTACGAGCCTACGAAGTGGCCCCAACCATCAAGGACGAAACCTAGGCTTATGCTATCCGATTTCATCTAGTATTTTATTCAAACTTTGAGACCAAGACGCCTTATTTTAGGTCCTTCTTGGTAAGTTGTTAGTAGAATTGCACCATACCAAGGGGCACCTTGGGAAAAGTAAAACTGCACCATTCCAAGCTGCATGGCGCATGGTGGAAGTGCACCATAGGAAGCTGCACAATGCATAGTGTAAATGTAATGTACTAATGTGCACCATATGTGGTTCATTGTGGATGTTCATCGTAAGTAAGCATAGGGTTCATGGTGGAAGTTGACGAGGTTATGTCCGCAGTTCCTAAACAAGGTTTTAAAGTCGTAGACACCCGAGACCCCTCGAAGGCACTCAACGAGAAGACCATCAATTTTTTATAATCAAGGATCCAACTCAAGCATTTGTAGCGAATATCTCTTAGAAGTATACAAGGACGTCCCTACCATGGATCAAAGAAGTCAAATGCATCCTCGAAGAATTGGCGATCCAACGAGTGGCACGGATTTTGAACCACGGCATCGACGCCGGCATCTTCATCATCATCAACGTCACGGTCGCACCCAAGAATCAAGATTTGCAAGAACGAGAGTTCGGGCAACCTTTTCTCGCACTGTCTTTCGAGTAGAGGTGTTGAATGATGACAAGAGACCTGTTCTAGAGTTTGGAATCATTCGGAGCGTAATTGGATTCGAAGGTGGGAAGTTCCCCAAAATCGTGTTCACCAATTTCGAAGGATGGCACCATATCGCACTCCGGTTAAAACGAAAGACTTTGCCCGCAGAATCACTGGGCCAGGTGTGTAATGGGCTATTTGAAGACCAGCAAGGTCGATGGAAGCAGGGAGAAAGGAATTTGGGAACGAATCCCACAGGTGGACTTGTTACGGTGATGCGAGTGCCAACGAACGAGGCCTCTCACACCTTTTCGAGCCTGGTTCATATTTTCTCGCGCCATATGAAGAGCACACGTTCAGTAACTCCTATGAGACGTCGCTAAGTCCTGGTTCAAGCCAGACTACCAATCGGCAACTCAAAAGCCTCACTTAGCCAAGCCTACGAGCCTACGAAGTGGCCCCAACCATCAAGGACGAAACCTAGGCTTATGCTATCCGATTTCATCTAGTATTTTATTCAAACTTTGAGACCAAGACGCCTTATTTTAGGTCCTTCTTGGTAAGTTGTTAGTAGAATTGCACCATACCAAGGGGCACTGGGAAAAGTAAACCGCACCATTCCAAGCTGCATGGCGCATGGTGGAAGTGCACCATAGGAAGCTGCACAATGCATAGTGTAAATGTAATGTACTAATGTGCACCATATGTGGTTCATTGTGGATGTTCATCGTAAGTAAGCATAGGGTTCATGGTGGAAGTTGACGAGGTTATGTCCGCGGTTCCTAAACAAGGTTTTAAAGTCGTAGACACCCGAGACCCCTCGAAGGCACTCAACGAGAAGACCATCAATTTTTTATAATCAAGGATCCAACTCAAGCATTTGTAGCGAATATCTCTTAGAAGTATACAAGGACGTCCCTACCATGGATCAAAGAAGTCAAATGCATCCTCGAAGAATTGGCGATCCAACGAGTGGCACGGATTTTGAACCACGGCATCGACGCCGGCATCTTCATCATCATCAACGTCACGGTCGCACCCAAGAATCAAGATTTGCAAGAACGAGAGTTCGGGCAACCTTTTCTCGCACTGTCTTTCGAGTAGAGGTGTTCAATGATGACAAGAGACCTGTTCTAGAGTTTGGAATCATTCGGAGCGTAATTGGATTCGAAGGTGGGAAGTTCCCCAAAATCGTGTTCACCAATTTCGAAGGATGGCACCATATCGCACTCCGGTTAAAACGAAAGACTTTGCCCGCAGAATCACTGGGCCAGGTGTGTAATGGGCTATTTGAAGACCAGCAAGGTCGATGGAAGCAGGGAGAAAGGAATTTGGGAACGAATCCCACAGGTGGACTTGTTACGGTGATGCGAGTGCCAACGAACGAGGCCTCTCACACCTTTTCGAGCCTGGTTCATATTTTCTCGCGCCATATGAAGAGCACACGTTCAGTAACTCCTATGAGACGTCGCTAAGTCCTGGTTCAAGCCAGACTACCAATCGGCAACTCAAAAGCCTCACTTAGGCCAGCCTACGAGCCTACGAAGTGGCCCCAACCATCAAGGACGAAACCTAGGCTTATGCTATCCGATTTCATCTAGTATTTTATTCAAACTTTGAGACCAAGACGCCTTATTTTAGGTCCTTCTTGGTAAGTTGTTAGTAGAATTGCACCATACCAAGGGGCACTGGGAAAAGTAAAACTGCACCATTCCAAGCTGCATGGCGCATGGTGGAAGTGCACCATAGGAAGCTGCACAATGCATAGTGTAAATGTAATGTACTAATGTGCACCATATGTGGTTCATTGTGGATGTTCATCGTAAGTAAGCATAGGGTTCATGGTGGAAGTTGACGAGGTTATGTCCGCAGTTCCTAAACAAGGTTTTAAAGTCGTAGACACCCGAGACCCCTCGAAGGCACTCAACGAGAAGACCATCAATTTTTTATAATCAAGGATCCAACTCAAGCATTTGTAGCGAATATCTCTTAGAAGTATACAAGGACGTCCCTACCATGGATCAAAGAAGTCAAATGCATCCTCGAAGAATTGGCGATCCAACGAGTGGCACGGATTTTGAACCACGGCATCGACGCCGGCATCTTCATCATCATCAACGTCACGGTCGCACCCAAGAATCAAGATTTGCAAGAACGAGAGTTCGGGCAACCTTTTCTCGCACTGTCTTTCGAGTAGAGGTGTTGAATGATGACAAGAGACCTGTTCTAGAGTTTGGAATCATTCGGAGCGTAATTGGATTCGAAGGTGGGAAGTTCCCCAAAATCGTGTTCACCAATTTCGAAGGATGGCACCATATCGCACTCCGGTTAAAACGAAAGACTTTGCCAGCAGAATCACTGGGCCAGGTGTGTAATGGGCTATTTGAAGACCAGCAAGGTCGATGGAAGCAGGGAGAAAGGAATTTGGGAACGAATCCCACAGGTGGACTTGTTACGGTGAAGCGAGTGCCAACGAACGAGGCCTCTCACACCTTTTCGAGCCTGGGTTCATATTTTCTCGCGCCATATGAAGAGCACACGTTCGGTAACTCCTATGAGACGTCGCTAAGTCCTGGTTCAAGCCGACTACCAATCGGCAACTCAAAAGCCTCACTTAGGCCAGCCTACGAGCCTACGAAGTGGCCCCAACCATCAAGGACGAAACCTAGGCTTATGCTATCCGATTTCATCTAGTATTTTATTCAAACTTTGAGACCAAGACGCCTTATTTTAGGTCCTTCTTGGTAAGTTGTTAGTAGAATTGCACCATACCAAGGGGCAATCGGGAAAAGTAAAACCGCACCATTCCAAGCCGCATGGCGCATGGTGGAAGTGCACCATAGGAAGCCGCACAATGCATAGTGTAAATGTAATGTACTAATGTGCACCATATGTGGTTCATTGTGGATGTTCATCGTAAGTAAGCATAGGGTTCATGGTGGAAGTTGACGAGGTTATGTCCGCAGTTCCTAAACAAGGTTTTAAAGTCGTAGACACCCGAGACCCCTCGAAGGCACTCAACGAGAAGACCATCAATTTTTTATAATCAAGGATCCAACTCAAGCATTTGTAGCGAATATCTCTTAGAAGTATACAAGGACGTCCCTACCATGGATCAAAGAAGTCAAATGCATCCTCGAAGAATTGGCGATCCAACGAGTGGCACGGATTTTGAACCACGGCATCGACGCCGGCATCTTCATCATCATCAACGTCACGGTCGCACCCAAGAATCAAGATTTGCAAGAACGAGAGTTCGGGCAACCTTTTCTCGCACTGTCTTTCGAGTAGAGGTGTTGAATGATGACAAGAGACCTGTTCTAGAGTTTGGAATCATTCGGAGCGTAATTGGATTCGAAGGTGGGAAGTTCCCCAAAATCGTGTTCACCAATTTCGAAGGATGGCACCATATCGCACTCCGGTTAAAACGAAAGACTTTGCCCGCGAGAATCACTGGGCCAGGTGTGTAATGGGCTATTTGAAGACCAGCAAGGTCGATGGAAGCGAGGGAGAAAGGAATTTGGGAACGAATCCCACAGGTGGACTTGTTACGGTGATGCGAGTGCCAACGAACGAGGCCTCTCACACCTTTTCGAGCCTGGTTCATATTTTCTCGCGCCATATGAAGAGCACACGTTCAGTAACTCCTATGAGACGTCGCTAAGTCCTGGTTCAAGCCAGACTACCAATCGGCAACTCAAAAGCCTCACTTAGCCAAGCCTACGAGCCTACGAAGTGGCCCCAACCATCAAGGACGAAACCTAGGCTTATGCTATCCGATTTCATCTAGTATTTTATTCAAACTTTGAGACCAAGACGCCTTATTTTAGGTCCTTCTTGGTAAGTTGTTAGTAGAATTGCACCATACCAAGGGGCACCGGGAAAAGTAAACCGCACCATTCCAAGCCGCATGGCGCATGGTGGAAGTGCACCATAGGAAGCCGCACAATGCATAGTGTAAATGTAATGTACTAATGTGCACCATATGTGGTTCATTGTGGATGTTCATCGTAAGTAAGCATAGGGTTCATGGTGGAAGTTGACGAGGTTATGTCCGCAGTTCCTAAACAAGGTTTTAAAGTCGTAGACACCCGAGACCCCTCGAAGGCACTCAACGAGAAGACCATCAATTTTTTATAATCAAGGATCCAACTCAAGCATTTGTAGCGAATATCTCTTAGAAGTATACAAGGACGTCCCTACCATGGATCAAAGAAGTCAAATGCATCCTCGAAGAATTGGCGATCCAACGAGTGGCACGGATTTTGAACCACGGCATCGACGCCGGCATCTTCATCATCATCAACGTCACGGTCGCACCCAAGAATCAAGATTTGCAAGAACGAGAGTTCGGGCAACCTTTTCTCGCATCGTCTTTCGAGTAGAGGTGTTGAATGATGACAAGAGACCTGTTCTAGAGTTTGGAATCATTCGGAGCGTAATTGGATTCGAAGGTGGGAAGTTCCCCAAAATCGTGTTCACCAATTTCGAAGGATGGCACCATATCGCACTCCGGTTAAAACGAAAGACTTTGCCCTCAGAATCACCGGGCCAGGTGTGTAATGGGCTATTTGAAGACCAGCAAGGTCGATGGATGCAGGGAGAAAGGAATTTGGGAACGAATCCCACGAGGTGGACTTGTTACGGTGATGCGAGTGCCAACGAACGAGGCCTCTCACACCTTTTCGAGCCCGGTTCATATTTTCTCGCGCCATATGAAGAGCACACGTTCGGTAACTCCTATGAGACGTCGCTAAGTCCCGGTTCAAGCCGACTACCAATCGGCAACTCAAAAGCCTCACTTAGGCCAGCCTACGAGCCTACGAAGTGGCCCCAACCATCAAGGACGAAACCTAGGCTTATGCTATCCGATTTCATCTAGTATTTTATTCAAACTTTGAGACCAAGACGCCTTATTTTAGGTCCTTCTTGGTAAGTTGTTAGTAGAATTGCACCATACCAAGGGGCACCGGGAAAAGTAAAACCGCACCATTCCAAGCCGCATGGCGCATGGTGGAAGTGCACCATAGGAAGCCGCACAATGCATAGTGTAAATGTAATGTACTAATGTGCACCATATGTGGTTCATTGTGGATGTTCATCGTAAGTAAGCATAGGGTTCATGGTGGAAGTTGACGAGGTTATGTCCGCAGTTCCTAAACAAGGTTTTAAAGTCGTAGACACCCGAGACCCCTCGAAGGCACTCAACGAGAAGACCATCAATTTTTTATAATCAAGGATCCAACTCAAGCATTTGTAGCGAATATCTCTTAGAAGTATACAAGGACGTCCCTACCATGGATCAAAGAAGTCAAATGCATCCTCGAAGAATTGGCGATCCAACGAGTGGCACGGATTTTGAACCACGGCATCGACGCCGGCATCTTCATCATCATCAACGTCACGGTCGCACCCAAGAATCAAGATTTGCAAGAACGAGAGTTCGGGCAACCTTTTCTCGCACTGTCTTTCGAGTAGAGGTGTTGAATGATGACAAGAGACCTGTTCTAGAGTTTGGAATCATTCGGAGCGTAATTGGATTCGAAGGTGGGAAGTTCCCCAAAATCGTGTTCACCAATTTCGAAGGATGGCACCATATCGCACTCCGGTTAAAACGAAAGACTTTGCCCGCGAATCACCGGGCCAGGTGTGTAATGGGCTATTTGAAGACCAGCAAGGTCGATGGATGCAGGGAGAAAGGAATTTGGGAACGAATCCCACAGGTGGACTTGTTACGGTGATGCGAGTGCCAACGAACGAGGCCTCTCACACCTTTTCGAGCCTGGTTCATATTTTCTCGCGCCATATGAAGAGCACACGTTCAGTAACTCCTATGAGACGTCGCTAAGTCCTGGTTCAAGCCAGACTACCAATCGGCAACTCAAAAGCCTCACTTAGGCCAGCCTACGAGCCTACGAAGTGGCCCCAACCATCAAGGACGAAACCTAGGCTTATGCTATCCGATTTCATCTAGTATTTTATTCAAACTTTGAGACCAAGACGCCTTATTTTAGGTCCTTCTTGGTAAGTTGTTAGTAGAATTGCACCATACCAAGGGGCACCGGGAAAAGTAAAACCGCACCATTCCAAGCCGCATGGCGCATGGTGGAAGTGCACCATAGGAAGCCGCACAATGCATAGTGTAAATGTAATGTACTAATGTGCACCATATGTGGTTCATTGTGGATGTTCATCGTAAGTAAGCATAGGGTTCATGGTGGAAGTTGACGAGGTTATGTCCGCAGCTCCTAAACAAGGTTTTAAAGTCGTAGACACCCGAGACCCCTCGAAGGCACTCAACGAGAAGACCATCAATTTTTTATAATCAAGGATCCAACTCAAGCATTTGTAGCGAATATCTCTTAGAAGTATACAAGGACGTCCCTACCATGGATCAAAGAAGTCAAATGCATCCTCGAAGAATTGGCGATCCAACGAGTGGCACGGATTTTGAACCACGGCATCGACGCCGGCATCTTCATCATCATCAACGTCACGGTCGCACCCAAGAATCAAGATTTGCAAGAACGAGAGTTCGGGCAACCTTTTCTCGCACTGTCTTTCGAGTAGAGGTGTTGAATGATGACAAGAGACCTGTTCTAGAGTTTGGAATCATTCGGAGCGTAATTGGATTCGAAGGTGGGAAGTTCCCCAAAATCGTGTTCACCAATTTCGAAGGATGGCACCATATCGCACTCCGGTTAAAACGAAAGACTTTGCCCGCGAATCACCGGGCCAGGTGTGTAATGGGCTATTTGAAGACCAGCAAGGTCGATGGAAGCGGGGAGAAAGGAATTTGGGAACGAATCCCACAGGTGGACTTGTTACGGTGATGCGAGTGCCAACGAACGAGGCCTCTCACACCTTTTCGAGCCTGGTTCATATTTTCTCGCGCCATATGAAGAGCACACGTTCAGTAACTCCTATGAGACGTCGCTAAGTCCTGGTTCAAGCCAGACTACCAATCGGCAACTCAAAAGCCTCACTTAGCCAAGCCTACGAGCCTACGAAGTGGCCCCAACCATCAAGGACGAAACCTAGGCTTATGCTATCCGATTTCATCTAGTATTTTATTCAAACTTTGAGACCAAGACGCCTTATTTTAGGTCCTTCTTGGTAAGTTGTTAGTAGAATTGCACCATACCAAGGGGCACCGGGAAAAGTAAACCGCACCATTCCAAGCCGCATGGCGCATGGTGGAAGTGCACCATAGGAAGCCGCACAATGCATAGTGTAAATGTAATGTACTAATGTGCACCATATGTGGTTCATTGTGGATGTTCATCGTAAGTAAGCATAGGGTTCATGGTGGAAGTTGACGAGGTTATGTCCGCAGTTCCTAAACAAGGTTTTAAAGTCGTAGACACCCGAGACCCCTCGAAGGCACTCAACGAGAAGACCATCAATTTTTTATAATCAAGGATCCAACTCAAGCATTTGTAGCGAATATCTCTTAGAAGTATACAAGGACGTCCCTACCATGGATCAAAGAAGTCAAATGCATCCTCGAAGAATTGGCGATCCAACGAGTGGCACGGATTTTGAACCACGGCATCGACGCCGGCATCTTCATCATCATCAACGTCACGGTCGCACCCAAGAATCAAGATTTGCAAGAACGAGAGTTCGGGCAACCTTTTCTCGCACTGTCTTTCGAGTAGAGGTGTTGAATGATGACAAGAGACCTGTTCTAGAGTTTGGAATCATTCGGAGCGTAATTGGATTCGAAGGTGGGAAGTTCCCCAAAATCGTGTTCACCAATTTCGAAGGATGGCACCATATCGCACTCCGGTTAAAACGAAAGACTTTGCCCGCAGAATCACCGGGCCAGGTGTGTAATGGGCTATTTGAAGACCAGCAAGGTCGATGGAAGCAGGGAGAAAGGAATTTGGGAACGAATCCCACAGTGGACTTGTTACGGTGATGCGAGTGCCAACGAACGAGGCCTCTCACACCTTTTCGAGCCCGGTTCATATTTTCTCGCGCCATATGAAGAGCACACGTTCGCAACTCCTATGAGACGTCGCTAAGTCCTGGTTCAAGCCAGACTACCAATCGGCAACTCAAAAGCCTCACTTAGCCAAGCCTACGAGCCTACGAAGTGGCCCCAACCATCAAGGACGAAACCTAGGCTTATGCTATCCGATTTCATCTAGTATTTTATTCAAACTTTGAGACCAAGACGCCTTATTTTAGGTCCTTCTTGGTAAGTTGTTAGTAGAATTGCACCATACCAAGGGGCACCGGGAAAAGTAAAACCGCACCATTCCAAGCCGCATGGCGCATGGTGGAAGTGCACCATAGGAAGCCGCACAATGCATAGTGTAAATGTAATGTACTAATGTGCACCATATGTGGTTCATTGTGGATGTTCATCGTAAGTAAGCATAGGGTTCATGGTGGAAGTTGACGAGGTTATGTCCGCAGTTCCTAAACAAGGTTTTAAAGTCGTAGACACCCGAGACCCCTCGAAGGCACTCAACGAGAAGACCATCAATTTTTTATAATCAAGGATCCAACTCAAGCATTTGTAGCGAATATCTCTTAGAAGTATACAAGGACGTCCCTACCATGGATCAAAGAAGTCAAATGCATCCTCGAAGAATTGGCGATCCAACGAGTGGCACGGATTTTGAACCACGGCATCGACGCCGGCATCTTCATCATCATCAACGTCACGGCCGCACCCAAGAATCAAGATTTGCAAGAACGAGAGTTCGGGCAACCTTTTCTCGCACTGTCTTTCGAGTAGAGGTGTTCAATGATGACAAGAGACCTGTTCTAGAGTTTGGAATCATTCGGAGCGTAATTGGATTCGAAGGTGGGAAGTTCCCCAAAATCGTGTTCACCAATTTCGAAGGATGGCACCATATCGCACTCCGGTTAAAACGAAAGACTTTGCCCGCGAATCACCGGGCCAGGTGTGTAATGGGCTATTTGAAGACCAGCAAGGTCGATGGAAGCAGGGAGAAAGGAATTTGGGAACGAATCCCACAGTGGACTTGTTACGGTGATGCGAGTGCCAACGAACGAGGCCTCTCACACCTTTTCGAGCCCGGTTCATATTTTCTCGCGCCATATGAAGAGCACACGTTCGCAACTCCTATGAGACGTCGCTAAGTCCTGGTTCAAGCCAGACTACCAATCGGCAACTCAAAAGCCTCACTTAGCCAAGCCTACGAGCCTACGAAGTGGCCCCAACCATCAAGGACGAAACCTAGGCTTATGCTATCCGATTTCATCTAGTATTTTATTCAAACTTTGAGACCAAGACGCCTTATTTTAGGTCCTTCTTGGTAAGTTGTTAGTAGAATTGCACCATACCAAGGGGCACCGGGAAAAGTAAAACCGCACCATTCCAAGCCGCATGGCGCATGGTGGAAGTGCACCATAGGAAGCCGCACAATGCATAGTGTAAATGTAATGTACTAATGTGCACCATATGTGGTTCATTGTGGATGTTCATCGTAAGTAAGCATAGGGTTCATGGTGGAAGTTGACGAGGTTATGTCCGCAGCTCCTAAACAAGGTTTTAAAGTCGTAGACACCCGAGACCCCTCGAAGGCACTCAACGAGAAGACCATCAATTTTTTATAATCAAGGATCCAACTCAAGCATTTGTAGCGAATATCTCTTAGAAGTATACAAGGACGTCCCTACCATGGATCAAAGAAGTCAAATGCATCCTCGAAGAATTGGCGATCCAACGAGTGGCACGGATTTTGAACCACGGCATCGACGCCGGCATCTTCATCATCATCAACGTCACGGCCGCACCCAAGAATCAAGATTTGCAAGAACGAGAGTTCGGGCAACCTTTTCTCGCACCGTCTTTCGAGTAGAGGTGTTGAATGATGACAAGAGACCTCGTTCTAGAGTTTGGAATCATTCGGAGCGTAATTGGATTCGAAGGTGGGAAGTTCCCCAAAATCGTGTTCACCAATTTCGAAGGATGGCACCATATCGCACTCCGGTTAAAACGAAAGACTTTGCCCGCGAATCACCGGGCCAGGTGTGTAATGGGCTATTTGAAGACCAGCAAGGTCGATGGAAGCAGGGAGAAAGGAATTTGGGAACGAATCCCACAGTGGACTTGTTACGGTGATGCGAGTGCCAACGAACGAGGCCTCTCACACCTTTTCGAGCCCGGTTCATATTTTCTCGCGCCATATGAAGAGCACACGTTCGCAACTCCTATGAGACGTCGCTAAGTCCCGGTTCAAGCGACTACCAATCGGCAACTCAAAAGCCTCACTTAGCCAAGCCTACGAGCCTACGAAGTGGCCCCAACCATCAAGGACGAAACCTAGGCTTATGCTATCCGATTTCATCTAGTATTTTATTCAAACTTTGAGACCAAGACGCCTTATTTTAGGTCCTTCTTGGTAAGTTGTTAGTAGAATTGCACCATACCAAGGGGCACCGGGAAAAGTAAACCGCACCATTCCAAGCCGCATGGCGCATGGTGGAAGTGCACCATAGGAAGCCGCACAATGCATAGTGTAAATGTAATGTACTAATGTGCACCATATGTGGTTCATTGTGGATGTTCATCGTAAGTAAGCATAGGGTTCATGGTGGAAGTTGACGAGGTTATGTCCGCAGTTCCTAAACAAGGTTTTAAAGTCGTAGACACCCGAGACCCCTCGAAGGCACTCAACGAGAAGACCATCAATTTTTTATAATCAAGGATCCAACTCAAGCATTTGTAGCGAATATCTCTTAGAAGTATACAAGGACGTCCCTACCATGGATCAAAGAAGTCAAATGCATCCTCGAAGAATTGGCGATCCAACGAGTGGCACGGATTTTGAACCACGGCATCGACGCCGGCATCTTCATCATCATCAACGTCACGGCCGCACCCAAGAATCAAGATTTGCAAGAACGAGAGTTCGGGCAACCTTTTCTCGCACTGTCTTTCGAGTAGAGGTGTTCAATGATGACAAGAGACCTGTTCTAGAGTTTGGAATCATTCGGAGCGTAATTGGATTCGAAGGTGGGAAGTTCCCCAAAATCGTGTTCACCAATTTCGAAGGATGGCACCATATCGCACTCCGGTTAAAACGAAAGACTTTGCCCGCGAATCACCGGGCCAGGTGTGTAATGGGCTATTTGAAGACCAGCAAGGTCGATGGAAGCAGGGAGAAAGGAATTTGGGAACGAATCCCACAAAGGTGGACTTGTTACGGTGATGCGAGTGCCAACGAACGAGGCCTCTCACACCTTTTCGAGCCCGGTTCATATTTTCTCGCGCCATATGAAGAGCACACGTTCGCAACTCCTATGAGACGTCGCTAAGTCCTGGTTCAAGCCAGACTACCAATCGGCAACTCAAAAGCCTCACTTAGCCAAGCCTACGAGCCTACGAAGTGGCCCCAACCATCAAGGACGAAACCTAGGCTTATGCTATCCGATTTCATCTAGTATTTTATTCAAACTTTGAGACCAAGACGCCTTATTTTAGGTCCTTCTTGGTAAGTTGTTAGTAGAATTGCACCATACCAAGGGGCACCGGGAAAAGTAAAACCGCACCATTCCAAGCCGCATGGCGCATGGTGGAAGTGCACCATAGGAAGCCGCACAATGCATAGTGTAAATGTAATGTACTAATGTGCACCATATGTGGTTCATTGTGGATGTTCATCGTAAGTAAGCATAGGGTTCATGGTGGAAGTTGACGAGGTTATGTCCGCAGCTCCTAAACAAGGTTTTAAAGTCGTAGACACCCGAGACCCCTCGAAGGCACTCAACGAGAAGACCATCAATTTTTTATAATCAAGGATCCAACTCAAGCATTTGTAGCGAATATCTCTTAGAAGTATACAAGGACGTCCCTACCATGGATCAAAGAAGTCAAATGCATCCTCGAAGAATTGGCGATCCAACGAGTGGCACGGATTTTGAACCACGGCATCGACGCCGGCATCTTCATCATCATCAACGTCACGGCCGCACCCAAGAATCAAGATTTGCAAGAACGAGAGTTCGGGCAACCTTTTCTCGCACTGTCTTTCGAGTAGAGGTGTTGAATGATGAAAAGAGACCTGTTCTAGAGTTTGGAATCATTCGGAGCGTAATTGGATTCGAAGGTGGGAAGTTCCCCAAAATCGTGTTCACCAATTTCGAAGGATGGCACCATATCGCACTCCGGTTAAAACGAAAGACTTTGCCCCGCAGAATCACTGGGCCAGGTGTGTAATGGGCTATTTGAAGACCAGCAAGGTCGATGGAAGCAGGGAGAAAGGAATTTGGGAACGAATCCCACAGGTGGACTTGTTACGGTGATGCGAGTGCCAACGAACGAGGCCTCTCACACCTTTTCGAGCCTGGTTCATATTTTCTCGCGCCATATGAAGAGCACACGTTCGCAACTCCTATGAGACGTCGCTAAGTCCTGGTTCAAGCCAGACTACCAATCGGCAACTCAAAAGCCTCACTTAGCCAAGCCTACGAGCCTACGAAGTGGCCCCAACCATCAAGGACGAAACCTAGGCTTATGCTATCCGATTTCATCTAGTATTTTATTCAAACTTTGAGACCAAGACGCCTTATTTTAGGTCCTTCTTGGTAAGTTGTTAGTAGAATTGCACCATACCAAGGGGCACCGGGAAAAGTAAACCGCACCATTCCAAGCCGCATGGCGCATGGTGGAAGTGCACCATAGGAAGCCGCACAATGCATAGTGTAAATGTAATGTACTAATGTGCACCATATGTGGTTCATTGTGGATGTTCATCGTAAGTAAGCATAGGGTTCATGGTGGAAGTTGACGAGGTTATGTCCGCAGCTCCTAAACAAGGTTTTAAAGTCGTAGACACCCGAGACCCCTCGAAGGCACTCAACGAGAAGACCATCAATTTTTTATAATCAAGGATCCAACTCAAGCATTTGTAGCGAATATCTCTTAGAAGTATACAAGGACGTCCCTACCATGGATCAAAGAAGTCAAATGCATCCTCGAAGAATTGGCGATCCAACGAGTGGCACGGATTTTGAACCACGGCATCGACGCCGGCATCTTCATCATCATCAACGTCACGGCCGCACCCAAGAATCAAGATTTGCAAGAACGAGAGTTCGGGCAACCTTTTCTCGCACTCGTCTTTCGAGTAGAGGTGTTGAATGATGACAAGAGACCTCGTTCTAGAGTTTGGAATCATTCGGAGCGTAATTGGATTCGAAGGTGGGAAGTTCCCCAAAATCGTGTTCACCAATTTCGAAGGATGGCACCATATCGCACTCCGGTTAAAACGAAAGACTTTGCCAGCAGAATCACCGGGCCAGGTGTGTAATGGGCTATTTGAAGACCAGCAAGGTCGATGGAAGCAGGGAGAAAGGAATTTGGGAACGAATCCCACAGGTGGACTTGTTACGGTGATGCGAGTGCCAACGAACGAGGCCTCTCACACCTTTTCGAGCCTGGTTCATATTTTCTCGCGCCATATGAAGAGCACACGTTCGCAACTCCTATGAGACGTCGCTAAGTCCTGGTTCAAGCCAGACTACCAATCGGCAACTCAAAAGCCTCACTTAGCCAAGCCTACGAGCCTACGAAGTGGCCCCAACCATCAAGGACGAAACCTAGGCTTATGCTATCCGATTTCATCTAGTATTTTATTCAAACTTTGAGACCAAGACGCCTTATTTTAGGTCCTTCTTGGTAAGTTGTTAGTAGAATTGCACCATACCAAGGGGCACCGGGAAAAGTAAACCGCACCATTCCAAGCCGCATGGCGCATGGTGGAAGTGCACCATAGGAAGCCGCACAATGCATAGTGTAAATGTAATGTACTAATGTGCACCATATGTGGTTCATTGTGGATGTTCATCGTAAGTAAGCATAGGGTTCATGGTGGAAGTTGACGAGGTTATGTCCGCAGCTCCTAAACAAGGTTTTAAAGTCGTAGACACCCGAGACCCCTCGAAGGCACTCAACGAGAAGACCATCAATTTTTTATAATCAAGGATCCAACTCAAGCATTTGTAGCGAATATCTCTTAGAAGTATACAAGGACGTCCCTACCATGGATCAAAGAAGTCAAATGCATCCTCGAAGAATTGGCGATCCAACGAGTGGCACGGATTTTGAACCACGGCATCGACGCCGGCATCTTCATCATCATCAACGTCACGGCCGCACCCAAGAATCAAGATTTGCAAGAACGAGAGTTCGGGCAACCTTTTCTCGCACTGTCTTTCGAGTAGAGGTGTTGAATGATGACAAGAGACCTGTTCTAGAGTTTGGAATCATTCGGAGCGTAATTGGATTCGAAGGTGGGAAGTTCCCCAAAATCGTGTTCACCAATTTCGAAGGATGGCACCATATCGCACTCCGGTTAAAACGAAAGACTTTGCCAGCAGAATCACCGGGCCAGGTGTGTAATGGGCTATTTGAAGACCAGCAAGGTCGATGGAAGCAGGGAGAAAGGAATTTGGGAACGAATCCCACAGGTGGACTTGTTACGGTGATGCGAGTGCCAACGAACGAGGCCTCTCACACCTTTTCGAGCCTGGTTCATATTTTCTCGCGCCATATGAAGAGCACACGTTCGCAACTCCTATGAGACGTCGCTAAGTCCTGGTTCAAGCCAGACTACCAATCGGCAACTCAAAAGCCTCACTTAGCCAAGCCTACGAGCCTACGAAGTGGCCCCAACCATCAAGGACGAAACCTAGGCTTATGCTATCCGATTTCATCTAGTATTTTATTCAAACTTTGAGACCAAGACGCCTTATTTTAGGTCCTTCTTGGTAAGTTGTTAGTAGAATTGCACCATACCAAGGGGCACCGGGAAAAGTAAACCGCACCATTCCAAGCCGCATGGCGCATGGTGGAAGTGCACCATAGGAAGCCGCACAATGCATAGTGTAAATGTAATGTACTAATGTGCACCATATGTGGTTCATTGTGGATGTTCATCGTAAGTAAGCATAGGGTTCATGGTGGAAGTTGACGAGGTTATGTCCGCAGCTCCTAAACAAGGTTTTAAAGTCGTAGACACCCGAGACCCCTCGAAGGCACTCAACGAGAAGACCATCAATTTTTTATAATCAAGGATCCAACTCAAGCATTTGTAGCGAATATCTCTTAGAAGTATACAAGGACGTCCCTACCATGGATCAAAGAAGTCAAATGCATCCTCGAAGAATTGGCGATCCAACGAGTGGCACGGATTTTGAACCACGGCATCGACGCCGGCATCTTCATCATCATCAACGTCACGGCCGCACCCAAGAATCAAGATTTGCAAGAACGAGAGTTCGGGCAACCTTTTCTCGCACTGTCTTTCGAGTAGAGGTGTTGAATGATGACAAGAGACCTGTTCTAGAGTTTGGAATCATTCGGAGCGTAATTGGATTCGAAGGTGGGAAGTTCCCCAAAATCGTGTTCACCAATTTCGAAGGATGGCACCATATCGCACTCCGGTTAAAACGAAAGACTTTGCCCGCATAATCACTGGGCCAGGTGTGTAATGGGCTATTTGAAGACCAGCAAGGTCGATGGAAGCAGGGAGAAAGGAATTTGGGAACGAATCCCACAGGTGGACTTGTTACGGTGATGCGAGTGCCAACGAACGAGGCCTCTCACACCTTTTCGAGCCTGGTTCATATTTTCTCGCGCCATATGAAGAGCACACGTTCAGTAACTCCTATGAGACGTCGCTAAGTCCTGGTTCAAGCCAGACTACCAATCGGCAACTCAAAAGCCTCACTTAGCCAAGCCTACGAGCCTACGAAGTGGCCCCAACCATCAAGGACGAAACCTAGGCTTATGCTATCCGATTTCATCTAGTATTTTATTCAAACTTTGAGACCAAGACGCCTTATTTTAGGTCCTTCTTGGTAAGTTGTTAGTAGAATTGCACCATACCAAGGGGCACCGGGAAAAGTAAAACCGCACCATTCCAAGCCGCATGGCGCATGGTGGAAGTGCACCATAGGAAGCCGCACAATGCATAGTGTAAATGTAATGTACTAATGTGCACCATATGTGGTTCATTGTGGATGTTCATCGTAAGTAAGCATAGGGTTCATGGTGGAAGTTGACGAGGTTATGTCCGCAGTTCCTAAACAAGGTTTTAAAGTCGTAGACACCCGAGACCCCTCGAAGGCACTCAACGAGAAGACCATCAATTTTTTATAATCAAGGATCCAACTCAAGCATTTGTAGCGAATATCTCTTAGAAGTATACAAGGACGTCCCTACCATGGATCAAAGAAGTCAAATGCATCCTCGAAGAATTGGCGATCCAACGAGTGGCACGGATTTTGAACCACGGCATCGACGCCGGCATCTTCATCATCATCAACGTCACGGCCGCACCCAAGAATCAAGATTTGCAAGAACGAGAGTTCGGGCAACCTTTTCTCGCACTGTCTTTCGAGTAGAGGTGTTGAATGATGACAAGAGACCTGTTCTAGAGTTTGGAATCATTCGGAGCGTAATTGGATTCGAAGGTGGGAAGTTCCCCAAAATCGTGTTCACCAATTTCGAAGGATGGCACCATATCGCACTCCGGTTAAAACGAAAGACTTTGCCCGATGAATCACTGGGCCAGGTGTGTAATGGGCTATTTGAAGACCAGCAAGGTCGATGGAAGCAGGGAGAAAGGAATTTGGGAACGAATCCCACAGGTGGACTTGTTACGGTGATGCGAGTGCCAACGAACGAGGCCTCTCACACCTTTTCGAGCCTGGTTCATATTTTCTCGCGCCATATGAAGAGCACACGTTCAGTAACTCCTATGAGACGTCGCTAAGTCCTGGTTCAAGCCAGACTACCAATCGGCAACTCAAAAGCCTCACTTAGCCAAGCCTACGAGCCTACGAAGTGGCCCCAACCATCAAGGACGAAACCTAGGCTTATGCTATCCGATTTCATCTAGTATTTTATTCAAACTTTGAGACCAAGACGCCTTATTTTAGGTCCTTCTTGGTAAGTTGTTAGTAGAATTGCACCATACCAAGGGGCACCGGGAAAAGTAAACCGCACCATTCCAAGCCGCATGGCGCATGGTGGAAGTGCACCATAGGAAGCCGCACAATGCATAGTGTAAATGTAATGTACTAATGTGCACCATATGTGGTTCATTGTGGATGTTCATCGTAAGTAAGCATAGGGTTCATGGTGGAAGTTGACGAGGTTATGTCCGCAGCTCCTAAACAAGGTTTTAAAGTCGTAGACACCCGAGACCCCTCGAAGGCACTCAACGAGAAGACCATCAATTTTTTATAATCAAGGATCCAACTCAAGCATTTGTAGCGAATATCTCTTAGAAGTATACAAGGACGTCCCTACCATGGATCAAAGAAGTCAAATGCATCCTCGAAGAATTGGCGATCCAACGAGTGGCACGGATTTTGAACCACGGCATCGACGCCGGCATCTTCATCATCATCAACGTCACGGCCGCACCCAAGAATCAAGATTTGCAAGAACGAGAGTTCGGGCAACCTTTTCTCGCACTCGTCTTTCGAGTAGAGGTGTTGAATGATGACAAGAGACCTGTTCTAGAGTTTGGAATCATTCGGAGCGTAATTGGATTCGAAGGTGGGAAGTTCCCCAAAATCGTGTTCACCAATTTCGAAGGATGGCACCATATCGCACTCCGGTTAAAACGAAAGACTTTGCCCGCGAATCACCGGGCCAGTGTGTGTAATGGGCTATTTGAAGACCAGCAAGGTCGATGGAAGCAGGGAGAAAGGAATTTGGGAACGAATCCCACAGTGGACTTGTTACGGTGATGCGAGTGCCAACGAACGAGGCCTCTCACACCTTTTCGAGCCCGGTTCATATTTTCTCGCGCCATATGAAGAGCACACGTTCGCAACTCCTATGAGACGTCGCTAAGTCCCGGTTCAAGCGTACTACCAATCGGCAACTCAAAAGCCTCACTTAGGCCAGCCTACGAGCCTACGAAGTGGCCCCAACCATCAAGGACGAAACCTAGGCTTATGCTATCCGATTTCATCTAGTATTTTATTCAAACTTTGAGACCAAGACGCCTTATTTTAGGTCCTTCTTGGTAAGTTGTTAGTAGAATTGCACCATACCAAGGGGCACCGGGAAAAGTAAAACCGCACCATTCCAAGCCGCATGGCGCATGGTGGAAGTGCACCATAGGAAGCCGCACAATGCATAGTGTAAATGTAATGTACTAATGTGCACCATATGTGGTTCATTGTGGATGTTCATCGTAAGTAAGCATAGGGTTCATGGTGGAAGTTGACGAGGTTATGTCCGCAGTTCCTAAACAAGGTTTTAAAGTCGTAGACACCCGAGACCCCTCGAAGGCACTCAACGAGAAGACCATCAATTTTTTATAATCAAGGATCCAACTCAAGCATTTGTAGCGAATATCTCTTAGAAGTATACAAGGACGTCCCTACCATGGATCAAAGAAGTCAAATGCATCCTCGAAGAATTGGCGATCCAACGAGTGGCACGGATTTTGAACCACGGCATCGACGCCGGCATCTTCATCATCATCAACGTCACGGCCGCACCCAAGAATCAAGATTTGCAAGAACGAGAGTTCGGGCAACCTTTTCTCGCACTCGTCTTTCGAGTAGAGGTGTTGAATGATGACAAGAGACCTGTTCTAGAGTTTGGAATCATTCGGAGCGTAATTGGATTCGAAGGTGGGAAGTTCCCCAAAATCGTGTTCACCAATTTCGAAGGATGGCACCATATCGCACTCCGGTTAAAACGAAAGACTTTGCCCGCGAGAATCACTGGGCCAGGTGTGTAATGGGCTATTTGAAGACCAGCAAGGTCGATGGAAGCAGGGAGAAAGGAATTTGGGAACGAATCCCACAGGTGGACTTGTTACGGTGATGCGAGTGCCAACGAACGAGGCCTCTCACACCTTTTCGAGCCTGGTTCATATTTTCTCGCGCCATATGAAGAGCACACGTTCAGTAACTCCTATGAGACGTCGCTAAGTCCCGGTTCAAGCCAGACTACCAATCGGCAACTCAAAAGCCTCACTTAGCCAAGCCTACGAGCCTACGAAGTGGCCCCAACCATCAAGGACGAAACCTAGGCTTATGCTATCCGATTTCATCTAGTATTTTATTCAAACTTTGAGACCAAGACGCCTTATTTTAGGTCCTTCTTGGTAAGTTGTTAGTAGAATTGCACCATACCAAGGGGCACCGGGAAAAGTAAACCGCACCATTCCAAGCCGCATGGCGCATGGTGGAAGTGCACCATAGGAAGCCGCACAATGCATAGTGTAAATGTAATGTACTAATGTGCACCATATGTGGTTCATTGTGGATGTTCATCGTAAGTAAGCATAGGGTTCATGGTGGAAGTTGACGAGGTTATGTCCGCAGCTCCTAAACAAGGTTTTAAAGTCGTAGACACCCGAGACCCCTCGAAGGCACTCAACGAGAAGACCATCAATTTTTTATAATCAAGGATCCAACTCAAGCATTTGTAGCGAATATCTCTTAGAAGTATACAAGGACGTCCCTACCATGGATCAAAGAAGTCAAATGCATCCTCGAAGAATTGGCGATCCAACGAGTGGCACGGATTTTGAACCACGGCATCGACGCCGGCATCTTCATCATCATCAACGTCACTGGCCGCACCCAAGAATCAAGATTTGCAAGAACGAGAGTTCGGGCAACCTTTTCTCGCACTGTCTTTCGAGTAGAGGTGTTGAATGATGACAAGAGACCTGTTCTAGAGTTTGGAATCATTCGGAGCGTAATTGGATTCGAAGGTGGGAAGTTCCCCAAAATCGTGTTCACCAATTTCGAAGGATGGCACCATATCGCACTCCGGTTAAAACGAAAGACTTTGCCCGCGAATCACCGGGCCAGGTGTGTAATGGGCTATTTGAAGACCAGCAAGGTCGATGGAAGCAGGGAGAAAGGAATTTGGGAACGAATCCCACTGGTGGACTTGTTACGGTGATGCGAGTGCCAACGAACGAGGCCTCTCACACCTTTTCGAGCTCGGTTCATATTTTCTCGCGCCATATGAAGAGCACACGTTCGCAACTCCTATGAGACGTCGCTAAGTCCTGGTTCAAGCCAGACTACCAATCGGCAACTCAAAAGCCTCACTTAGCCAAGCCTACGAGCCTACGAAGTGGCCCCAACCATCAAGGACGAAACCTAGGCTTATGCTATCCGATTTCATCTAGTATTTTATTCAAACTTTGAGACCAAGACGCCTTATTTTAGGTCCTTCTTGGTAAGTTGTTAGTAGAATTGCACCATACCAAGGGGCACCGGGAAAAGTAAACCGCACCATTCCAAGCCGCATGGCGCATGGTGGAAGTGCACCATAGGAAGCCGCACAATGCATAGTGTAAATGTAATGTACTAATGTGCACCATATGTGGTTCATTGTGGATGTTCATCGTAAGTAAGCATAGGGTTCATGGTGGAAGTTGACGAGGTTATGTCCGCAGCTCCTAAACAAGGTTTTAAAGTCGTAGACACCCGAGACCCCTCGAAGGCACTCAACGAGAAGACCATCAATTTTTTATAATCAAGGATCCAACTCAAGCATTTGTAGCGAATATCTCTTAGAAGTATACAAGGACGTCCCTACCATGGATCAAAGAAGTCAAATGCATCCTCGAAGAATTGGCGATCCAACGAGTGGCACGGATTTTGAACCACGGCATCGACGCCGGCATCTTCATCATCATCAACGTCACGGTCGCACCCAAGAATCAAGATTTGCAAGAACGAGAGTTCGGGCAACCTTTTCTCGCACTGTCTTTCGAGTAGAGGTGTTCAATGATGACAAGAGACCTGTTCTAGAGTTTGGAATCATTCGGAGCGTAATTGGATTCGAAGGTGGGAAGTTCCCCAAAATCGTGTTCACCAATTTCGAAGGATGGCACCATATCGCACTCCGGTTAAAACGAAAGACTTTGCCCGATGAATCACTGGGCCAGGTGTGTAATGGGCTATTTGAAGACCAGCAAGGTCGATGGATGCAGGGAGAAAGGAATTTGGGAACGAATCCCACAGGTGGACTTGTTACGGTGATGCGAGTGCCAACGAACGAGGCCTCTCACACCTTTTCGAGCCTGGTTCATATTTTCTCGCGCCATATGAAGAGCACACGTTCAGTAACTCCTATGAGACGTCGCTAAGTCCCGGTTCAAGCCAGACTACCAATCGGCAACTCAAAAGCCTCACTTAGGCCAGCCTACGAGCCTACGAAGTGGCCCCAACCATCAAGGACGAAACCTAGGCTTATGCTATCCGATTTCATCTAGTATTTTATTCAAACTTTGAGACCAAGACGCCTTATTTTAGGTCCTTCTTGGTAAGTTGTTAGTAGAATTGCACCATACCAAGGGGCACCGGGAAAAGTAAAACCGCACCATTCCAAGCCGCATGGCGCATGGTGGAAGTGCACCATAGGAAGCCGCACAATGCATAGTGTAAATGTAATGTACTAATGTGCACCATATGTGGTTCATTGTGGATGTTCATCGTAAGTAAGCATAGGGTTCATGGTGGAAGTTGACGAGGTTATGTCCGCAGTTCCTAAACAAGGTTTTAAAGTCGTAGACACCCGAGACCCCTCGAAGGCACTCAACGAGAAGACCATCAATTTTTTATAATCAAGGATCCAACTCAAGCATTTGTAGCGAATATCTCTTAGAAGTATACAAGGACGTCCCTACCATGGATCAAAGAAGTCAAATGCATCCTCGAAGAATTGGCGATCCAACGAGTGGCACGGATTTTGAACCACGGCATCGACGCCGGCATCTTCATCATCATCAACGTCACGGCCGCACCCAAGAATCAAGATTTGCAAGAACGAGAGTTCGGGCAACCTTTTCTCGCACTGTCTTTCGAGTAGAGGTGTTCAATGATGACAAGAGACCTGTTCTAGAGTTTGGAATCATTCGGAGCGTAATTGGATTCGAAGGTGGGAAGTTCCCCAAAATCGTGTTCACCAATTTCGAAGGATGGCACCATATCGCACTCCGGTTAAAACGAAAGACTTTGCCCGCGAATCACTGGGCCAGGTGTGTAATGGGCTATTTGAAGACCAGCAAGGTCGATGGATGCAGGGAGAAAGGAATTTGGGAACGAATCCCACAGGTGGACTTGTTACGGTGATGCGAGTGCCAACGAACGAGGCCTCTCACACCTTTTCGAGCCTGGTTCATATTTTCTCGCGCCATATGAAGAGCACACGTTCAGTAACTCCTATGAGACGTCGCTAAGTCCCGGTTCAAGCCGACTACCAATCGGCAACTCAAAAGCCTCACTTAGGCCAGCCTACGAGCCTACGAAGTGGCCCCAACCATCAAGGACGAAACCTAGGCTTATGCTATCCGATTTCATCTAGTATTTTATTCAAACTTTGAGACCAAGACGCCTTATTTTAGGTCCTTCTTGGTAAGTTGTTAGTAGAATTGCACCATACCAAGGGGCACCGGGAAAAGTAAACCGCACCATTCCAAGCCGCATGGCGCATGGTGGAAGTGCACCATAGGAAGCCGCACAATGCATAGTGTAAATGTAATGTACTAATGTGCACCATATGTGGTTCATTGTGGATGTTCATCGTAAGTAAGCATAGGGTTCATGGTGGAAGTTGACGAGGTTATGTCCGCAGTTCCTAAACAAGGTTTTAAAGTCGTAGACACCCGAGACCCCTCGAAGGCACTCAACGAGAAGACCATCAATTTTTTATAATCAAGGATCCAACTCAAGCATTTGTAGCGAATATCTCTTAGAAGTATACAAGGACGTCCCTACCATGGATCAAAGAAGTCAAATGCATCCTCGAAGAATTGGCGATCCAACGAGTGGCACGGATTTTGAACCACGGCATCGACGCCGGCATCTTCATCATCATCAACGTCACGGCCGCACCCAAGAATCAAGATTTGCAAGAACGAGAGTTCGGGCAACCTTTTCTCGCACTGTCTTTCGAGTAGAGGTGTTCAATGATGACAAGAGACCTGTTCTAGAGTTTGGAATCATTCGGAGCGTAATTGGATTCGAAGGTGGGAAGTTCCCCAAAATCGTGTTCACCAATTTCGAAGGATGGCACCATATCGCACTCCGGTTAAAACGAAAGACTTTGCCCGCGTAATCACCGGGCCAGGTGTGTAATGGGCTATTTGAAGACCAGCAAGGTCGATGGATGCAGTGGAGAAAGGAATTTGGGAACGAATCCCACAGGTGGACTTGTTACGGTGATGCGAGTGCCAACGAACGAGGCCTCTCACACCTTTTCGAGCCTCGGTTCATATTTTCTCGCGCCATATGAAGAGCACACGTTCGCAACTCCTATGAGACGTCGCTAAGTCCCGGTTCAAGCGACTACCAATCGGCAACTCAAAAGCCTCACTTAGGCCAGCCTACGAGCCTACGAAGTGGCCCCAACCATCAAGGACGAAACCTAGGCTTATGCTATCCGATTTCATCTAGTATTTTATTCAAACTTTGAGACCAAGACGCCTTATTTTAGGTCCTTCTTGGTAAGTTGTTAGTAGAATTGCACCATACCAAGGGGCACCGGGAAAAGTAAAACCGCACCATTCCAAGCCGCATGGCGCATGGTGGAAGTGCACCATAGGAAGCCGCACAATGCATAGTGTAAATGTAATGTACTAATGTGCACCATATGTGGTTCATTGTGGATGTTCATCGTAAGTAAGCATAGGGTTCATGGTGGAAGTTGACGAGGTTATGTCCGCAGCTCCTAAACAAGGTTTTAAAGTCGTAGACACCCGAGACCCCTCGAAGGCACTCAACGAGAAGACCATCAATTTTTTATAATCAAGGATCCAACTCAAGCATTTGTAGCGAATATCTCTTAGAAGTATACAAGGACGTCCCTACCATGGATCAAAGAAGTCAAATGCATCCTCGAAGAATTGGCGATCCAACGAGTGGCACGGATTTTGAACCACGGCATCGACGCCGGCATCTTCATCATCATCAACGTCACGGCCGCACCCAAGAATCAAGATTTGCAAGAACGAGAGTTCGGGCAACCTTTTCTCGCACTGTCTTTCGAGTAGAGGTGTTCAATGATGACAAGAGACCTGTTCTAGAGTTTGGAATCATTCGGAGCGTAATTGGATTCGAAGGTGGGAAGTTCCCCAAAATCGTGTTCACCAATTTCGAAGGATGGCACCATATCGCACTCCGGTTAAAACGAAAGACTTTGCCCGCAGAATCACTGGGCCAGGTGTGTAATGGGCTATTTGAAGACCAGCAAGGTCGATGGATGCAGGGAGAAAGGAATTTGGGAACGAATCCCACAGGTGGACTTGTTACGGTGATGCGAGTGCCAACGAACGAGGCCTCTCACACCTTTTCGAGCCTGGTTCATATTTTCTCGCGCCATATGAAGAGCACACGTTCGCAACTCCTATGAGACGTCGCTAAGTCCCGGTTCAAGCCGACTACCAATCGGCAACTCAAAAGCCTCACTTAGGCCAGCCTACGAGCCTACGAAGTGGCCCCAACCATCAAGGACGAAACCTAGGCTTATGCTATCCGATTTCATCTAGTATTTTATTCAAACTTTGAGACCAAGACGCCTTATTTTAGGTCCTTCTTGGTAAGTTGTTAGTAGAATTGCACCATACCAAGGGGCATCGGGAAAAGTAAACCGCACCATTCCAAGCCGCATGGCGCATGGTGGAAGTGCACCATAGGAAGCCGCACAATGCATAGTGTAAATGTAATGTACTAATGTGCACCATATGTGGTTCATTGTGGATGTTCATCGTAAGTAAGCATAGGGTTCATGGTGGAAGTTGACGAGGTTATGTCCGCAGCTCCTAAACAAGGTTTTAAAGTCGTAGACACCCGAGACCCCTCGAAGGCACTCAACGAGAAGACCATCAATTTTTTATAATCAAGGATCCAACTCAAGCATTTGTAGCGAATATCTCTTAGAAGTATACAAGGACGTCCCTACCATGGATCAAAGAAGTCAAATGCATCCTCGAAGAATTGGCGATCCAACGAGTGGCACGGATTTTGAACCACGGCATCGACGCCGGCATCTTCATCATCATCAACGTCACGGCCGCACCCAAGAATCAAGATTTGCAAGAACGAGAGTTCGGGCAACCTTTTCTCGCACTCGTCTTTCGAGTAGAGGTGTTCAATGATGACAAGAGACCTGTTCTAGAGTTTGGAATCATTCGGAGCGTAATTGGATTCGAAGGTGGGAAGTTCCCCAAAATCGTGTTCACCAATTTCGAAGGATGGCACCATATCGCACTCCGGTTAAAACGAAAGACTTTGCCCGCGAATCACCGGGCCAGGTGTGTAATGGGCTATTTGAAGACCAGCAAGGTCGATGGATGCAGTGGAGAAAGGAATTTGGGAACGAATCCCACAGTGGACTTGTTACGGTGATGCGAGTGCCAACGAACGAGGCCTCTCACACCTTTTCGAGCCCGGTTCATATTTTCTCGCGCCATATGAAGAGCACACGTTCAGCAACTCCTATGAGACGTCGCTAAGTCCCGGTTCAAGCGACTACCAATCGGCAACTCAAAAGCCTCACTTAGGCCAAGCCTACGAGCCTACGAAGTGGCCCCAACCATCAAGGACGAAACCTAGGCTTATGCTATCCGATTTCATCTAGTATTTTATTCAAACTTTGAGACCAAGACGCCTTATTTTAGGTCCTTCTTGGTAAGTTGTTAGTAGAATTGCACCATACCAAGGGGCACCGGGAAAAGTAAACCGCACCATTCCAAGCCGCATGGCGCATGGTGGAAGTGCACCATAGGAAGCCGCACAATGCATAGTGTAAATGTAATGTACTAATGTGCACCATATGTGGTTCATTGTGGATGTTCATCGTAAGTAAGCATAGGGTTCATGGTGGAAGTTGACGAGGTTATGTCCGCAGCTCCTAAACAAGGTTTTAAAGTCGTAGACACCCGAGACCCCTCGAAGGCACTCAACGAGAAGACCATCAATTTTTTATAATCAAGGATCCAACTCAAGCATTTGTAGCGAATATCTCTTAGAAGTATACAAGGACGTCCCTACCATGGATCAAAGAAGTCAAATGCATCCTCGAAGAATTGGCGATCCAACGAGTGGCACGGATTTTGAACCACGGCATCGACGCCGGCATCTTCATCATCATCAACGTCACGGCCGCACCCAAGAATCAAGATTTGCAAGAACGAGAGTTCGGGCAACCTTTTCTCGCACTCGTCTTTCGAGTAGAGGTGTTGAATGATGACAAGAGACCTGTTCTAGAGTTTGGAATCATTCGGAGCGTAATTGGATTCGAAGGTGGGAAGTTCCCCAAAATCGTGTTCACCAATTTCGAAGGATGGCACCATATCGCACTCCGGTTAAAACGAAAGACTTTGCCCGCGAATCACCGGGCCAGTGTGTGTAATGGGCTATTTGAAGACCAGCAAGGTCGATGGATGCAGGGAGAAAGGAATTTGGGAACGAATCCCACAGGTGGACTTGTTACGGTGATGCGAGTGCCAACGAACGAGGCCTCTCACACCTTTTCGAGCCTGGTTCATATTTTCTCGCGCCATATGAAGAGCACACGTTCAGTAACTCCTATGAGACGTCGCTAAGTCCCGGTTCAAGCCAGACTACCAATCGGCAACTCAAAAGCCTCACTTAGCCAAGCCTACGAGCCTACGAAGTGGCCCCAACCATCAAGGACGAAACCTAGGCTTATGCTATCCGATTTCATCTAGTATTTTATTCAAACTTTGAGACCAAGACGCCTTATTTTAGGTCCTTCTTGGTAAGTTGTTAGTAGAATTGCACCATACCAAGGGGCACCGGGAAAAGTAAACCGCACCATTCCAAGCCGCATGGCGCATGGTGGAAGTGCACCATAGGAAGCCGCACAATGCATAGTGTAAATGTAATGTACTAATGTGCACCATATGTGGTTCATTGTGGATGTTCATCGTAAGTAAGCATAGGGTTCATGGTGGAAGTTGACGAGGTTATGTCCGCAGCTCCTAAACAAGGTTTTAAAGTCGTAGACACCCGAGACCCCTCGAAGGCACTCAACGAGAAGACCATCAATTTTTTATAATCAAGGATCCAACTCAAGCATTTGTAGCGAATATCTCTTAGAAGTATACAAGGACGTCCCTACCATGGATCAAAGAAGTCAAATGCATCCTCGAAGAATTGGCGATCCAACGAGTGGCACGGATTTTGAACCACGGCATCGACGCCGGCATCTTCATCATCATCAACGTCACGGCCGCACCCAAGAATCAAGATTTGCAAGAACGAGAGTTCGGGCAACCTTTTCTCGCACCGTCTTTCGAGTAGAGGTGTTGAATGATGACAAGAGACCTCGTTCTAGAGTTTGGAATCATTCGGAGCGTAATTGGATTCGAAGGTGGGAAGTTCCCCAAAATCGTGTTCACCAATTTCGAAGGATGGCACCATATCGCACTCCGGTTAAAACGAAAGACTTTGCCCGCGAATCACCGGGCCGTGTGTGTAATGGGCTATTTGAAGACCAGCAAGGTCGATGGATGCAGGGAGAAAGGAATTTGGGAACGAATCCCACAGTGTGGACTTGTTACGGTGATGCGAGTGCCAACGAACGAGGCCTCTCACACCTTTTCGAGCCCGGTTCATATTTTCTCGCGCCATATGAAGAGCACACGTTCGCAACTCCTATGAGACGTCGCTAAGTCCCGGTTCAAGCGACTACCAATCGGCAACTCAAAAGCCTCACTTAGGCCAAGCCTACGAGCCTACGAAGTGGCCCCAACCATCAAGGACGAAACCTAGGCTTATGCTATCCGATTTCATCTAGTATTTTATTCAAACTTTGAGACCAAGACGCCTTATTTTAGGTCCTTCTTGGTAAGTTGTTAGTAGAATTGCACCATACCAAGGGGCACCGGGAAAAGTAAACCGCACCATTCCAAGCCGCATGGCGCATGGTGGAAGTGCACCATAGGAAGCCGCACAATGCATAGTGTAAATGTAATGTACTAATGTGCACCATATGTGGTTCATTGTGGATGTTCATCGTAAGTAAGCATAGGGTTCATGGTGGAAGTTGACGAGGTTATGTCCGCAGTTCCTAAACAAGGTTTTAAAGTCGTAGACACCCGAGACCCCTCGAAGGCACTCAACGAGAAGACCATCAATTTTTTATAATCAAGGATCCAACTCAAGCATTTGTAGCGAATATCTCTTAGAAGTATACAAGGACGTCCCTACCATGGATCAAAGAAGTCAAATGCATCCTCGAAGAATTGGCGATCCAACGAGTGGCACGGATTTTGAACCACGGCATCGACGCCGGCATCTTCATCATCATCAACGTCACGTGCCGCACCCAAGAATCAAGATTTGCAAGAACGAGAGTTCGGGCAACCTTTTCTCGCACTCGTCTTTCGAGTAGAGGTGTTGAATGATGACAAGAGACCTGTTCTAGAGTTTGGAATCATTCGGAGCGTAATTGGATTCGAAGGTGGGAAGTTCCCCAAAATCGTGTTCACCAATTTCGAAGGATGGCACCATATCGCACTCCGGTTAAAACGAAAGACTTTGCCCGCATAATCACTGGGCCAGGTGTGTAATGGGCTATTTGAAGACCAGCAAGGTCGATGGATGCAGGGAGAAAGGAATTTGGGAACGAATCCCACAGGTGGACTTGTTACGGTGATGCGAGTGCCAACGAACGAGGCCTCTCACACCTTTTCGAGCCTGGTTCATATTTTCTCGCGCCATATGAAGAGCACACGTTCGCAACTCCTATGAGACGTCGCTAAGTCCCGGTTCAAGCGACTACCAATCGGCAACTCAAAAGCCTCACTTAGGCCAGCCTACGAGCCTACGAAGTGGCCCCAACCATCAAGGACGAAACCTAGGCTTATGCTATCCGATTTCATCTAGTATTTTATTCAAACTTTGAGACCAAGACGCCTTATTTTAGGTCCTTCTTGGTAAGTTGTTAGTAGAATTGCACCATACCAAGGGGCACCGGGAAAAGTAAAACCGCACCATTCCAAGCCGCATGGCGCATGGTGGAAGTGCACCATAGGAAGCCGCACAATGCATAGTGTAAATGTAATGTACTAATGTGCACCATATGTGGTTCATTGTGGATGTTCATCGTAAGTAAGCATAGGGTTCATGGTGGAAGTTGACGAGGTTATGTCCGCAGTTCCTAAACAAGGTTTTAAAGTCGTAGACACCCGAGACCCCTCGAAGGCACTCAACGAGAAGACCATCAATTTTTTATAATCAAGGATCCAACTCAAGCATTTGTAGCGAATATCTCTTAGAAGTATACAAGGACGTCCCTACCATGGATCAAAGAAGTCAAATGCATCCTCGAAGAATTGGCGATCCAACGAGTGGCACGGATTTTGAACCACGGCATCGACGCCGGCATCTTCATCATCATCAACGTCACGGCCGCACCCAAGAATCAAGATTTGCAAGAACGAGAGTTCGGGCAACCTTTTCTCGCACTGTCTTTCGAGTAGAGGTGTTCAATGATGACAAGAGACCTGTTCTAGAGTTTGGAATCATTCGGAGCGTAATTGGATTCGAAGGTGGGAAGTTCCCCAAAATCGTGTTCACCAATTTCGAAGGATGGCACCATATCGCACTCCGGTTAAAACGAAAGACTTTGCCCGCGAATCACCGGGCCAGTGTGTGTAATGGGCTATTTGAAGACCAGCAAGGTCGATGGATGCATGGAGAAAGGAATTTGGGAACGAATCCCACAGTGTGGACTTGTTACGGTGATGCGAGTGCCAACGAACGAGGCCTCTCACACCTTTTCGAGCCCGGTTCATATTTTCTCGCGCCATATGAAGAGCACACGTTCGCAACTCCTATGAGACGTCGCTAAGTCCCGGTTCAAGCCAGACTACCAATCGGCAACTCAAAAGCCTCACTTAGGCCAGCCTACGAGCCTACGAAGTGGCCCCAACCATCAAGGACGAAACCTAGGCTTATGCTATCCGATTTCATCTAGTATTTTATTCAAACTTTGAGACCAAGACGCCTTATTTTAGGTCCTTCTTGGTAAGTTGTTAGTAGAATTGCACCATACCAAGGGGCACCGGGAAAAGTAAAACCGCACCATTCCAAGCCGCATGGCGCATGGTGGAAGTGCACCATAGGAAGCCGCACAATGCATAGTGTAAATGTAATGTACTAATGTGCACCATATGTGGTTCATTGTGGATGTTCATCGTAAGTAAGCATAGGGTTCATGGTGGAAGTTGACGAGGTTATGTCCGCAAGCTCCTAAACAAGGTTTTAAAGTCGTAGACACCCGAGACCCCTCGAAGGCACTCAACGAGAAGACCATCAATTTTTTATAATCAAGGATCCAACTCAAGCATTTGTAGCGAATATCTCTTAGAAGTATACAAGGACGTCCCTACCATGGATCAAAGAAGTCAAATGCATCCTCGAAGAATTGGCGATCCAACGAGTGGCACGGATTTTGAACCACGGCATCGACGCCGGCATCTTCATCATCATCAACGTCACGGCCGCACCCAAGAATCAAGATTTGCAAGAACGAGAGTTCGGGCAACCTTTTCTCGCACTGTCTTTCGAGTAGAGGTGTTCAATGATGACAAGAGACCTGTTCTAGAGTTTGGAATCATTCGGAGCGTAATTGGATTCGAAGGTGGGAAGTTCCCCAAAATCGTGTTCACCAATTTCGAAGGATGGCACCATATCGCACTCCGGTTAAAACGAAAGACTTTGCCCGCGAATCACCGGGCCAGGTGTGTAATGGGCTATTTGAAGACCAGCAAGGTCGATGGATGCGAGGGAGAAAGGAATTTGGGAACGAATCCCACAAGGTGGACTTGTTACGGTGATGCGAGTGCCAACGAACGAGGCCTCTCACACCTTTTCGAGCCTGGTTCATATTTTCTCGCGCCATATGAAGAGCACACGTTCAGTAACTCCTATGAGACGTCGCTAAGTCTTGGTTCAAGCGAGACTACCAATCGGCAACTCAAAAGCCTCACTTAGGCCAGCCTACGAGCCTACGAAGTGGCCCCAACCATCAAGGACGAAACCTAGGCTTATGCTATCCGATTTCATCTAGTATTTTATTCAAACTTTGAGACCAAGACGCCTTATTTTAGGTCCTTCTTGGTAAGTTGTTAGTAGAATTGCACCATACCAAGGGGCACCGGGAAAAGTAAAACCGCACCATTCCAAGCCGCATGGCGCATGGTGGAAGTGCACCATAGGAAGCCGCACAATGCATAGTGTAAATGTAATGTACTAATGTGCACCATATGTGGTTCATTGTGGATGTTCATCGTAAGTAAGCATAGGGTTCATGGTGGAAGTTGACGAGGTTATGTCCGCAAGCTCCTAAACAAGGTTTTAAAGTCGTAGACACCCGAGACCCCTCGAAGGCACTCAACGAGAAGACCATCAATTTTTTATAATCAAGGATCCAACTCAAGCATTTGTAGCGAATATCTCTTAGAAGTATACAAGGACGTCCCTACCATGGATCAAAGAAGTCAAATGCATCCTCGAAGAATTGGCGATCCAACGAGTGGCACGGATTTTGAACCACGGCATCGACGCCGGCATCTTCATCATCATCAACGTCACGGCCGCACCCAAGAATCAAGATTTGCAAGAACGAGAGTTCGGGCAACCTTTTCTCGCACTGTCTTTCGAGTAGAGGTGTTCAATGATGACAAGAGACCTGTTCTAGAGTTTGGAATCATTCGGAGCGTAATTGGATTCGAAGGTGGGAAGTTCCCCAAAATCGTGTTCACCAATTTCGAAGGATGGCACCATATCGCACTCCGGTTAAAACGAAAGACTTTGCCCGCGAATCACCGGGCCAGGTGTGTAATGGGCTATTTGAAGACCAGCAAGGTCGATGGATGCAGGGAGAAAGGAATTTGGGAACGAATCCCAGTGTGGACTTGTTACGGTGATGCGAGTGCCAACGAAACAAGGCCTCTCACACCTTTTCGAGCCTGGTTCATATTTTCTCGCGCCATATGAAGAGCACACGTTCAGTAACTCCTATGAGACGTCGCTAAGTCCTGGTTCAAGCGAGACTACCAATCGGCAACTCAAAAGCCTCACTTAGGCCAGCCTACGAGCCTACGAAGTGGCCCCAACCATCAAGGACGAAACCTAGGCTTATGCTATCCGATTTCATCTAGTATTTTATTCAAACTTTGAGACCAAGACGCCTTATTTTAGGTCCTTCTTGGTAAGTTGTTAGTAGAATTGCACCATACCAAGGGGCACCGGGAAAAGTAAAACCGCACCATTCCAAGCCGCATGGCGCATGGTGGAAGTGCACCATAGGAAGCCGCACAATGCATAGTGTAAATGTAATGTACTAATGTGCACCATATGTGGTTCATTGTGGATGTTCATCGTAAGTAAGCATAGGGTTCATGGTGGAAGTTGACGAGGTTATGTCCGCAGCTTCCTAAACAAGGTTTTAAAGTCGTAGACACCCGAGACCCCTCGAAGGCACTCAACGAGAAGACCATCAATTTTTTATAATCAAGGATCCAACTCAAGCATTTGTAGCGAATATCTCTTAGAAGTATACAAGGACGTCCCTACCATGGATCAAAGAAGTCAAATGCATCCTCGAAGAATTGGCGATCCAACGAGTGGCACGGATTTTGAACCACGGCATCGACGCCGGCATCTTCATCATCATCAACGTCACGGCCGCACCCAAGAATCAAGATTTGCAAGAACGAGAGTTCGGGCAACCTTTTCTCGCACTCGTCTTTCGAGTAGAGGTGTTCAATGATGACAAGAGACCTGTTCTAGAGTTTGGAATCATTCGGAGCGTAATTGGATTCGAAGGTGGGAAGTTCCCCAAAATCGTGTTCACCAATTTCGAAGGATGGCACCATATCGCACTCCGGTTAAAACGAAAGACTTTGCCCGCGAATCACTGGGCCAGGTGTGTAATGGGCTATTTGAAGACCAGCAAGGTCGATGGATGCAGGGAGAAAGGAATTTGGGAACGAATCCCACAGGTGGACTTGTTACGGTGATGCGAGTGCCAACGAACGAGGCCTCTCACACCTTTTCGAGCCTGGTTCATATTTTCTCGCGCCATATGAAGAGCACACGTTCGCAACTCCTATGAGACGTCGCTAAGTCCTGGTTCAAGCGACTACCAATCGGCAACTCAAAAGCCTCACTTAGGCCAGCCTACGAGCCTACGAAGTGGCCCCAACCATCAAGGACGAAACCTAGGCTTATGCTATCCGATTTCATCTAGTATTTTATTCAAACTTTGAGACCAAGACGCCTTATTTTAGGTCCTTCTTGGTAAGTTGTTAGTAGAATTGCACCATACCAAGGGGCACGGGAAAAGTAAAACTGCACCATTCCAAGCTGCATGGCGCATGGTGGAAGTGCACCATAGGAAGCTGCACAATGCATAGTGTAAATGTAATGTACTAATGTGCACCATATGTGGTTCATTGTGGATGTTCATCGTAAGTAAGCATAGGGTTCATGGTGGAAGTTGACGAGGTTATGTCCGTAGCTCCTAAACAAGGTTTTAAAGTCGTAGACACCCGAGACCCCTCGAAGGCACTCAACGAGAAGACCATCAATTTTTTATAATCAAGGATCCAACTCAAGCATTTTGTAGCGAATATCTCTTAGAAGTATACAAGGACGTCCCTACCATGGATCAAAGAAGTCAAATGCATCCTCGAAGAATTGGCGATCCAACGAGTGGCACGGATTTTGAACCACGGCATCGACGCCGGCATCTTCATCATCATCAACGTCACGGTCGCACCCAAGAATCAAGATTTGCAAGAACGAGAGTTCGGGCAACCTTTTCTCGCACTGTCTTTCGAGTAGAGGTGTTGAATGATGACAAGAGACCTGTTCTAGAGTTTGGAATCATTCGGAGCGTAATTGGATTCGAAGGTGGGAAGTTCCCCAAAATCGTGTTCACCAATTTCGAAGGATTGCACCATATCGCACTCCGGTTAAAACGAAAGACTTTGCCCGCAAGAATCACCGGGCCAGGTGTGTAATGGGCTATTTGAAGACCAGCAAGGTCGATGGATGCAGTGGAGAAAGGAATTTGGGAACGAATCCCACAGGTGGACTTGTTACGGTGATGCGAGTGCCAACGAACGAGGCCTCTCACACCTTTTCGAGCCCGGTTCATATTTTCTCGTGCCATATGAAGAGCACACGTTCAAGAACTCCTATGAGACGTCGATAAGGCCTCGGTTCAAGCCAGACTACCAATCGGCAACTCAAAAGCCTCACTTAGGCCACCCTACGAGGCTACAAATTGGCCCCAACCATCAAGGACGAAACCTAGGCTTATGCTATCCGATTTCATCTAGTATTTTATTCAAACTTGGAGATCAAGTCGCCTTATTTTAGATCCTTCTTGCTTAGTTGTTAGTAGAATTACACCATACCAAGGGGCATCGGGAAAAGTAAAAGTCGCACCATTCCAAGCCGCATGGCTGGCATGGTGGAAGTGCACCATAGGAAGCCGCACAATGCATAGTGTAAATGTAATGTACTAATGTGCACCATATGTGGTTCATTGTGGATGTTCATCGTAAGAAAACATATGGTTCATGGTGGAAGTTGACGAGGTTATGTCCGTAGTTCCTAAACAAGGTTTCAAAGTCGTAGACACCCGAGACCCCTCGAAGGCACTCAACGAGAAGACCATCAATTTTTTGTAATCAAGGATCCAACTCAAGCATTTTGTAGCGAAGATCTCTTAGAAGTATACAAGGACGTCCCTAACATGGATCAAAGAAGACAAATTCATCCTCGAAGAATTGGCGATCCAACGAGTGGCACGGATTTTGAACCACAGCATCGACGTCGGCATCTTCATCATCATCAACGTCACGGTCGCACCCAAGAATCAAGATTTGCAAGAACGAGAGTTCGGGCAACCTTTTCTCGCACTGTATTTTGAGTAGAGGTGTTGAATGATGACAAGAGACCCGTTCTAGAGTTTGGAATCATTCGGAGCGTAATTGGATTCGAAGGTGGGAAGTTCCCCAAAATCGTGTTCACCAATTTCGAAGGATTGCACCATATCGCACTCCGGTTAAAACGAAAGACTTTGCCCGCAGATCACCGGGCCTGTGTGTAATGGGCTATTTGAAGACCAGCAAGGTCGATGGAAGCAGGGAGAAAGGAATTTGGGAACGAATCCCACAGGTGGACTTGTTACGGTGATGCGAGTGCCAACGAACGAGGCCTCTCACACCTTTTCGAGCCTGGTTCATATTTTCTCGCGCCATATGAAGAGCACACGTTCAGTAACTCCTATGAGACGTCGCTAAGTCCTGGTTCAAGCAAGACTACCAATTGGAAACTCAAAAGCCTCACTTAGGCCAGCCTACGTGCCTACAAATTGGTCCCAACCATCAAGGACGAAACCTAGGCTTATGCTATCCGATTTCATCTAGTATTTTATTCAAACTTGGAGATCAAGTCGCCTTATTTTAGATCCTTCTTGCTTAGTTGTTAGTAGAATTGCACCATACCAAGGGGCACTGGGAAAATTAAAAGTGCACCATTCCAAGCCGCATGGCGCATGGTGGAAGTGCACCATAGGAAGCCGCACAATGCATAGTGTAAATGTAATGTACTAATGTGCACCATATGTGGTTCATTGTGGATGTTCATCGTAAGAAAGCATATGGTTCATGGTGGAAGTTGACGAGGTTATGTCGCAGTTCCTAAACAAGGTTTCAAAGTCGTAGACACCCGAGACCCCTCGAAGGCACTCAACGAGAAGACCATCAATTTTTTGTAATCAAGGATCCAACTCAAGCATTTTGTAGCGAAGATCTCTTAGAAGTATACAAGGACGTCCCTACCATGGATCAAAGAAGACAAATTCATCCTCGAAGAATTGGCGATCCAACGAGTGGCACGGATTTTGAACCACGGCATCGACGCCGGCATCTTCATCATCATCAACGTCACGGTCGCACCCAAGAATCAAGATTTGCAAGAACGAGAGTTCGGGCAACCTTTTCTCGCACTGTCTTTGGAGTAGAGGTGATGAATGATGACAAGAGACCTGTTCTAGAGTTTGGTATCATTCGGAGCGTAATTGGATTCGAAGGTGGGAAGTTCCCCAAAATCGTGTTCACCAATTTCGAAGGATTGCACCATATCGCACTCCGGTTAAAACGAAAGACTTTGCCCGCGATGCATCACCGGGCCAGGTGTGTAATGGGCTATTTGAAGACCAGCAAGGTCGATGGAAGCAGGGAGAAAGGAATTTGGGAACGAATCCCAAAGGTGGACTTGTTACGGTGATGCTAAAGGTCTAACGAACGAGGCCTCTCACACCTTTTCGAGCCCGGTTCATATTTTCTCGCGCCATACGAAGAGCACACGTTCGGCAACTCCTACGAGACGTCGCTAAGGCCTGGTTCAAGCCAGACTACCAATCGGCAACTCAAAAGCCTCACTTAGGCCAGCCTACGAGCCTACAAATTGGCCCCAACCATCAAGGACGAAACCTAGGCTTATGCTATCCGATATCATCAAGTATTTTATTCAAACTTGGAGATCAAGTCGCCTTATTTTAGATCCTTCTTGCTTAGTTGTTAGTAGAATTGCACCATACCAAGGGGCACTGGGAAAAGTAAAAGTGCACCATTCCAAGCTGCATGGCGCATGGTGGAAGTGAACCATAGGAAGCCGCACAATGCATAGTGTAAATGTAATGTACTAATGTGCACCATATGTGGTTCATTGTGGATATTCATCGTAAGAAAGCATATGGTTCATGGTGGAAGTTGACGAGGTTATGTTCATAGCTCCTAAACAAGGTTTCAAAGTCGTAGACACCCGAGACCCCTCGAAGGCACTCAACGAGAAGACCATCAATTTTTTGTAATCAAGGATCCAACTCAAGCATTTTGTAGCGAAGATCTCTTAGAAGTATACAAGGACGTCCCTACCATGGATCAAAGAAGACAAATTCATCCTCGAAGAATTGGCGATCCAACGAGTGGCACGGATTTTAAACCACGGCATCGACGCCGGCATCTTCATCATCATCAACGTCACGGCCGCACCCAAGAATCAAGATTTGCAAGAACGAGAGTTCGGCAACCATTTCTCGCACTATCTTTGGAGTAGAGGTGATGAATGATGACAAGAGACCTGTTCTAGAGTTTGGTATCATTCGGAGCGTAATTGGATTCGAAGGTGGGAAGTTCCCCAAAATCGTGTTCACCAATTTCGAAGGATTGCACCATATCGCACTCCGGTTAAAACGAAAGACTTTGCCCGCAAGATCACCGGGCCAGGTGTGTAATGGGCTATTTGAAGACCAGCAAGGTCGATGGAAGCAAGGGAGAAAGGAATTTGGGAACGAATCCTACAGGTGGACTTGTTACGGTGATGCCAGTGCCAACGAACGAGGCCTCTCACACCTTTTCGAGCCCGGTTCATATTTTCTCGCGCCATATGAAGAGCGCACGTTCCGCAACTCCTATGAGACGTCGCTAAGGCCTGGTTCGAGCCGACTACCAATCGGCAACCGAAAAGCCTCACTTAGGCCAGCCTACGAGCCTACAAATTGGCCCAACCATCAAGGACGAAACCTAGGCTTATGCTATCCGATATCATCAAGTATTTTATTCAAACTTGAGATCAAGTCGCCTTATTTTAGATCCTTCTTGCTTAGTTTTTAGTAGAATTGCACCATACCAAGGGGCACTCGGGAAAAGTAAAAGTGCACCATTCCAAGCCGCATGGCGCATGGTGGAAGTGAACCATAGGAAGCCGCACAATGCATAGTGTAAATGTAATGTACTAATGTGCACCATATGTGGTTCATTGTGGATATTCATCGTAAGAAAGCATATGGTTCATGGTGGAAGTTGACGAGGTTATGTTCGCAGCTCCTAAACAAGGTTTCAAAGTTGTAGACACCCGAGACCCCTCGAAGGCACTCAACGAGAAGACCATCAATTTTTTGTAATCAAGGATCCAACTCAAGCATTTTGTAGCGAAGATCTCTTAGAAGTATACAAGGACGTCCCTACCATGGATCAAAGAAGACAAATTCATCCTCGAAGAATTGGCGATCCAACGAGTGGCACGGATTTTAAACCACGGCATCGACGCCGGCATCTTCATCATCATCAACGTCACTGCCGCACCCAAGAATCAAGATTTTGCAAGAACGAGAGTTCGGGCAACCATTTCTCGCACTATCTTTGGAGTAGAGGTGATGAATGATGACAAGAGACCTCGTTCTAGAGTTTGGTATCATTCGGAGCGTAATTGGATTCGAAGGTGGGAAGTTCCCCAAAATCGTGTTCACCAATTTCGAAGGATTGCACCATATCGCACTCCGGTTAAAACGAAAGACTTTGCCCGCATCACCGGGGCAGGTGAGTAATGGGCTATTTGAAGATCAGCAAGGACGATGGAAGCAGGAGAAAGGAATTTGCGAACGAATCCCAAAGGTGGACTTGTTCCGGTGATGCCTGCCAACGAACGAGGCCTCTCACACCTTTTCGAGCTCGGTTCATATTTTCTCGTGCCATACGAAGAGCACACGTTCAGCAACTCCTATGAGACGTCGATAAGGCCCGGTTTAAGCGACTACCAATCGGAAACTCAAAAGCCTCACTTAGGCCACCCTACGAGGCTACAAATTGGCCCCAACCATCAAGGACGAAACCCAGGCTTATGCTATCCGATATCATCAAGTATTTTATTCAAACTTGGAGATCAAGTCGCCTTATTTTAGATCCTTCTTGCTTAGTTGTTAGTAGAATTGCACCATACCAAGGGGCACTCGGGAAAAGTAAAAGTGCACCATTCCAAGCCGCATGGCGCATGGTGGAAGTGAACCATAGGAAGCCGCACAATGCATAGTGTAAATGTAATGTACTAATGTGCACCATATGTGGTTCATTGTGGATATTCATCGTAAGAAAGCATATGGTTCATGGTGGAAGTTGACGAGGTTATGTTCGCAGCTCCTAAACAAGGTTTCAAAGTCGTAGACACCCGAGACCCCTCGAAGGCACTCAACGAGAAGACCATCAATTTTTTGTAATCAAGGATCCAACTCAAGCATTTTGTAGCGAAGATCTCTTAGAAGTATACAAGGACGTCCCTACCATGGATCAAAGAAGACAAATTCATCCTCGAAGAATTGGCGATCCAACGAGTGGCACGGATTTTAAACCACGGCATCGACGCCGGCATCTTCATCATCATCAACGTCACGGTCGCACCCAAGAATCAAGATTTGCAAGAACGAGAGTTCGGCAACCATTTCTCGCACTATCTTTGGAGTAGAGGTGATGAATGATGACAAGAGACCCGTTCTAGAGTTTGGTATCATTCGGAGCGTAATTGGATTCGAAGGTGGGAAGTTCCCCAAAATCGTGTTCACCAATTTCGAAGGATTGCACCATATCGCACTCCGGTTAAAACGAAAGACTTTGCCCGCGCATCACCGGGCCAGGTGTGTAATGGGCTATTTGAAGACCAGCAAGGTCGATGGAAGCAGTGGAGAAAGGAATTTGGGAACGAATCCCACAGGTGGACTTGTTACGGTGATGCCAAGGTTGCCAACGAACGAGGCCTCTCACACCTTTTCGAGCCCGGTTCATATTTTCTCGCGCCATATGAAGAGCGCACGTTCGCAACTCCTATGAGACGTCGCTAAGGCCCGGTTCGAGCGACTACCAATCGGCAACCGAAAAGCCTCACTTAGGCCAGCCTACGAGCCTACAAATTGGCCCCAACCATCAAGGACGAAACCTAGGCTTATGCTATCCGATATCATCAAGTATTTTATTCAAACTTGGAGATCAAGTCGCCTTATTTTAGATCCTTCTTGCTTAGTTTTTAGTAGAATTGCACCATACCAAGGGGCACCGGGAAAAGTAAAAGTGCACCATTCCAAGCCGCATGGCGCATGGTGGAAGTGAACCATAGGAAGCCGCACAATGCATAGTGTAAATGTAATGTACTAATGTGCACCATATGTGGTTCATTGTGGATATTCATCGTAAGAAAGCATATGGTTCATGGTGGAAGTCGACGAGGTTATGTTCGCAGCTCCTAAACAAGGTTTCAAAGTCGTAGACACCCGAGACCCCTCGAAGGCACTCAACGAGAAGACCATCAATTTTTTGTAATCAAGGATCCAACTCAAGCATTTTGTAGCGAAGATCTCTTAGAAGTATACAAGGACGTCCCTACCATGGATCAAAGAAGACAAATTCATCCTCGAAGAATTGGCGATCCAACGAGTGGCACGGATTTTAAACCACGGCATCGACGCCGGCATCTTCATCATCATCAACGTCACGGCCGCACCCAAGAATCAAGATTTGCAAGAACGAGAGTTCGGCAACCATTTCTCGCACTATCTTTGGAGTAGAGGTGATGAATGATGACAAGAGACCTGTTCTAGAGTTTGGTATCATTCGGAGCGTAATTGGATTCGAAGGTGGGAAGTTCCCCAAAATCGTGTTCACCAATTTCGAAGGATTGCACCATATCGCACTCCGGTTAAAACGAAAGACTTTGCCCGCAAAGATCACCGGGCCAGTGTGAGTAATGGGCTATTTGAAGACCAGCAAGGTCGATGGAAGCAGGAGAAAGGAATTTGGGAACGAATCCCACAGGTGGACTTGTTACGGTGATGCTGCCAACGAACGAGGCCTCTCACACCTTTTCGAGCCTCGGTTCATATTTTCTCGCGCCATATGAAGAGCGCACGTTCGCAACTCCTATGAGACGTCGCTAAGGCCCGGTTCGAGCGACTACCAATCGGCAACTCGAAAAGCCTCACTTAGGCCACCCTACGAGCCTACAAATTGGCCCCAACCATCAAGGACGAAACCTAGGCTTATGCTATCCGATATCATCAAGTATTTTATTCAAACTTGAGATCAAGTCGCCTTATTTTAGATCCTTCTTGCTTAGTTTTTAGTAGAATTGCACCATACCAAGGGGCATCGGGAAAAGTAAAAGTGCACCATTCCAAGCCGCATGGCGCATGGTGGAAGTGAACCATAGGAAGCCGCACAATGCATAGTGTAAATGTAATGTACTAATGTGCACCATATGTGGTTCATTGTGGATATTCATCGTAAGAAAGCATATGGTTCATGGTGGAAGTTGACGAGGTTATGTTCGCAGCTCCTAAACAAGGTTTCAAAGTTCGTAGACACCCGAGACCCCTCGAAGGCACTCAACGAGAAGACCATCAATTTTTTGTAATCAAGGATCCAACTCAAGCATTTTGTAGCGAAGATCTCTTAGAAGTATACAAGGACGTCCCTACCATGGATCAAAGAAGACAAATTCATCCTCGAAGAATTGGCGATCCAACGAGTGGCACGGATTTTAAACCACGGCATCGACGCCGGCATCTTCATCATCATCAACGTCACGGTCGCACCCAAGAATCAAGATTTGCAAGAACGAGAGTTCGGGGAACCTTTTCTCGCACTATCTTTGGAGTAGAGGTGATGAATGATGACAAGAGACCTGTTCTAGAGTTTGGTATCATTCGGAGCGTAATTGGATTCGAAGGTGGGAAGTTCCCCAAAATCGTGTTCACCAATTTCGAAGGATTGCACCATATCGCACTCCGGTTAAAACGAAAGACTTTGCCCGCAAAGATCACCGGGCCAGTGTGTGTAATGGGCTATTTGAAGACCAGCAAGGTCGATGGAAGCAGGGAGAAAGGAATTTGGGAACGAATCCCAAAGGTGGACTTGTTACGGTGATGCTGCCAACGAACGAGGCCTCTCACACCTTTTCGAGCCCGGTTCATATTTTCTCGCGCCATATGAAGAGCGCACGTTCCGCAACTCCTATGAGACGTCGCTAAGGCCTCGGTTCGAGCCGTACTACCAATCGGCAACTCAAAAGCCTCACTTAGGCCAGCCTACGAGCCTACAAATTGGCCCCAACCATCAAGGACGAAACCTAGGCTTATGCTATCCGATATCATCAAGTATTTTATTCAAACTTTGAGATCAAGTCGCCTTATTTTAGATCCTTCTTGCTTAGTTTTTAGTAGAATTGCACCATACCAAGGGGCACCGGGAAAAGTAAAAGTGCACCATTCCAAGCCGCATGGCGCATGGTGGAAGTGAACCATAGGAAGCCGCACAATGCATAGTGTAAATGTAATGTACTAATGTGCACCATATGTGGTTCATTGTGGATATTCATCGTAAGAAAGCATATGGTTCATGGTGGAAGTTGACGAGGTTATGTTCGCAGCTCCTAAACAAGGTTTCAAAGTCGTAGACACCCGAGACCCCTCGAAGGCACTCAACGAGAAGACCATCAATTTTTTGTAATCAAGGATCCAACTCAAGCATTTTGTAGCGAAGATCTCTTAGAAGTATACAAGGACGTCCCTACCATGGATCAAAGAAGACAAATTCATCCTCGAAGAATTGGCGATCCAACGAGTGGCACGGATTTTAAACCACGGCATCGACGCCGGCATCTTCATCATCATCAACGTCACGGCCGCACCCAAGAATCAAGATTTGCAAGAACGAGAGTTCGGGCAACCTTTTCTCGCACTATCTTTGGAGTAGAGGTGATGAATGATGACAAGAGACCTGTTCTAGAGTTTGGTATCATTCGGAGCGTAATTGGATTCGAAGGTGGGAAGTTCCCCAAAATCGTGTTCACCAATTTCGAAGGATTGCACCATATCGCACTCCGGTTAAAACGAAAGACTTTGCCCGCAAAGCATCACCGGGCCAGGTGTGTAATGGGCTATTTGAAGACCAGCAAGGTCGATGGAAGCAGGGAGAAAGGAATTTGGGAACGAATCCCACAGGTGGACTTGTTACGGTGATGCCGCTGCTAACGAACGAGGCCTCTCACACCTTTTCGAGCCCGGTTCATATTTTCTCGCGCCATATGAAGAGCGCACGTTCAGCAACTCCTATGAGACGTCGCTAAGGCCTGGTTCGAGCGACTACCAATCGGCAACTGAAAAGCCTCACTTAGGCCACCTACGAGCCTACAAATTGGCCCAACCATCAAGGACGAAACCTAGGCTTATGCTATCCGATATCATCAAGTATTTTATTCAAACTTGGAGATCAAGTCGCCTTATTTTAGATCCTTCTTGCTTAGTTTTTAGTAGAATTGCACCATACCAAGGGGCACCGGGAAAAGTAAAAGTGCACCATTCCAAGCCGCATGGCGCATGGTGGAAGTGAACCATAGGAAGCCGCACAATGCATAGTGTAAATGTAATGTACTAATGTGCACCATATGTGGTTCATTGTGGATATTCATCGTAAGAAAGCATATGGTTCATGGTGGAAGTTGACGAGGTTATGTTCGGCAGCTCCTAAACAAGGTTTCAAAGTCGTAGACACCCGAGACCCCTCGAAGGCACTCAACGAGAAGACCATCAATTTTTTGTAATCAAGGATCCAACTCAAGCATTTTGTAGCGAAGATCTCTTAGAAGTATACAAGGACGTCCCTACCATGGATCAAAGAAGACAAATTCATCCTCGAAGAATTGGCGATCCAACGAGTGGCACGGATTTTAAACCACGGCATCGACGCCGGCATCTTCATCATCATCAACGTCACTGCCGCACCCAAGAATCAAGATTTGCAAGAACGAGAGTTCGGGCAACCTTTTCTCGCACTATCTTTGGAGTAGAGGTGATGAATGATGACAAGAGACCTGTTCTAGAGTTTGGTATCATTCGGAGCGTAATTGGATTCGAAGGTGGGAAGTTCCCCAAAATCGTGTTCACCAATTTCGAAGGATTGCACCATATCGCACTCCGGTTAAAACGAAAGACTTTGCCCGCAAGCATCACCGGGCCGTGTGAGTAATGGGCTATTTGAAGATCAGCAAGGACGATGGAAGCAGGGAGAAAGGAATTTGGGAACGAATCCCAAAGGTGGACTTGTTACGGTGATGCTAAAGGCCAACGAACGAGGCCTCTCACACCTTTTCGAGCCCGGTTCATATTTTCTCGCGCCATATGAAGAGCGCACGTTCAAGAACTCCTATGAGACGTCGCTAAGGCCTCGGTTCGAGCCGACTACCAATCGGAAACTCGAAAAGCCTCACTTAGGCCACCTACGAGCCTACAAATTGGCCCCAACCATCAAGGACGAAACCTAGGCTTATGCTATCCGATATCATCAAGTATTTTATTCAAACTTGGAGATCAAGTCGCCTTATTTTAGATCCTTCTTGCTTAGTTTTTAGTAGAATTGCACCATACCAAGGGGCACTCGGGAAAAGTAAAAGTGCACCATTCCAAGCCGCATGGCGCATGGTGGAAGTGAACCATATGAAGCCGCACAATGCATAGTGTAAATGTAATGTACTAATGTGCACCATATGTGGTTCATTGTGGATATTCATCCTAAGAAAGCATATGGTTCATGGTGGAAGTTGACGAGGTTATGTTCGTCAGCTCCTAAATAAGGTTTCAAAGTCGTAGACACCCGAGACCCCTCGAAGGCACTCAACGAGAAGACCATCAATTTTTTGTAATCAAGGATCCAACTCAAGCATTTTGTAGCGAAGATCTCTTAGAAGTATACAAGGACGTCCCTACCATGGATCAAAGAAGACAAATTCATCCTCGAAGAATTGGCGATCCAACGAGTGGCACGGATTTTAAACCACGGCATCGACGCCGCATCTTCATCATCATCAACGTCACGGCCGCACCCAAGAATCAAGATTTGCAAGAACGAGAGTTCGGGCAACCATTTCTCGCACTATCTTTGGAGTAGAGGTGATGAATGATGACAAGAGACCTGTTCTAGAGTTTGGTATCATTCGGAGCGTAATTGGATTCGAAGGTGGGAAGTTCCCCAAAATCGTGTTCACCAATTTCGAAGGATTGCACCATATCGCACTCCGGCTAAAACGAAAGACTTTGCCCGCATCACCGGGCCAGGTGTGTAATGGGCTATTTGAAGACCAGCAAGGTCGATGGAAGCTGTGGAGAAAGGAATTTGGGAACGAATCCCACAGGTGGACTTGTTACGGTGATGCCTGTTAACGAACGAGGCCTCTCACACCTTTTCGAGCCCGGTTCATATTTTCTCGCGCCATATGAAGAGCGCACGTTCCGCAACTCCTATGAGACGTCGCTAAGGCCCGGTTCGAGCGACTACCAATCGGCAACCGAAAAGCCTCACTTAGGCCAGCCTACGAGCCTACAAATTGGCCCCAACCATCAAGGACGAAACCTAGGCTTATGCTATCCGATATCATCAAGTATTTTATTCAAACTTTGAGATCAAGTCGCCTTATTTTAGATCCTTCTTGCTTAGTTTTTAGTAGAATTGCACCATACCAAGGGGCACCGGGAAAAGTAAAAGTGCACCATTCCAAGCCGCATGGCGCATGGTGGAAGTGAACCATAGGAAGCCGCACAATGCATAGTGTAAATGTAATGTACTAATGTGCACCATATGTGGTTCATTGTGGATATTCATCGTAAGAAAGCATATGGTTCATGGTGGAAGTTGACGAGGTTATGTTCGCAGCTCCTAAACAAGGTTTCAAAGTTGTAGACACCCGAGACCCCTCGAAGGCACTCAACGAGAAGACCATCAATTTTTTGTAATCAAGGATCCAACTCAAGCATTTTGTAGCGAAGATCTCTTAGAAGTATACAAGGACGTCCCTACCATGGATCAAAGAAGACAAATTCATCCTCGAAGAATTGGCGATCCAACGAGTGGCACGGATTTTAAACCACGGCATCGACGCCGGCATCTTCATCATCATCAACGTCACGGCCGCACCCAAGAATCAAGATTTGCAAGAACGAGAGTTCGGGCAACCATTTCTCGCACTATCTTTGGAGTAGAGGTGATGAATGATGACAAGAGACCTGTTCTAGAGTTTGGTATCATTCGAGCGTAATTGGATTCGAAGGTGGGAAGTTCCCCAAAATCGTGTTCACCAATTTCGAAGGATTGCACCATATCGCACTCCGGTTAAAACGAAAGACTTTGCCGCGCATCACCGGGCCAGGTGAGTAATGGGCTATTTGAAGATCAGCAAGGACGATGGAAGCAGGGAGAAAGGAATTTGGGAACGAATCCCAAAGGTGGACTTGTTACGGTGATGCATGCCAACGAACGAGGCCTCTCACACCTTTTCGAGCCCGGTTCATATTTTCTCGCGCCATATGAAGAGCGCACGTTCGCAACTCCTATGAGACGTCGATAAGGCCTGGTTCAAGCCGACTACCAATCGGAAACTCGAAAAGCCTCACTTAGGCCAGCCTACGAGCCTACAAATTGGCCCCAACCATCAAGGACGAAACCTAGGCTTATGCTATCCGATATCATCAAGTATTTTATTCAAACTTGGAGATCAAGTCGCCTTATTTTAGATCCTTCCTTCTTAGTTTTTAGTAGAATTGCACCATACCAAGGGGCACCGGGAAAAGTAAAAGTGCACCATTCCAAGCCGCATGGCGCATGGTGGAAGTGAACCATAGGAAGCCGCACAATGCATAGTGTAAATGTAATGTACTAATGTGCACCATATGTGGTTCATTGTGGATATTCATCCTAAGAAAGCATATGGTTCATGGTGGAAGTTGACGAGGTTATGTTCGCAGCTCCTAAATAAGGTTTCAAAGTCGTAGACACCCGAGACCCCTCGAAGGCACTCAACGAGAAGACCATCAATTTTTTGTAATCAAGGATCCAACTCAAGCATTTTGTAGCGAAGATCTCTTAGAAGTATACAAGGACGTCCCTACCATGGATCAAAGAAGACAAATTCATCCTCGAAGAATTGGCGATCCAACGAGTGGCACGGATTTTAAACCACGGCATCGACGCCGGCATCTTCATCATCATCAACGTCACGGCCGCACCCAAGAATCAAGATTTGCAAGAACGAGAGTTCGGGCAACCTTTTCTCGCACTGTCTTTGGAGTAGAGGTGATGAATGATGACAAGAGACCTGTTCTAGTGTTTGGTATCATTCGGAGCGTAATTGGATTCGAAGGTGGGAAGTTCCCCAAAATCGTGTTCACCAATTTCGAAGGATTGCACCATATCGCACTCCGGTTAAAACGAAAGACTTTGCCCGCATCACCGGGCCAGGTGTGTAATGGGCTATTTGAAGACCAGCAAGGTCGATGGAAGCAAGGAGAAAGGAATTTGGGAACGAATCCCACAGGTGGACTTGTTACGGTGATGCCGTGCCAACGAACGAGGCCTCTCACACCTTTTCGAGCTCGGTTCATATTTTCTCGCGCCATATGAAGAGCGCACGTTCGCAACTCCTATGAGACGTCGCTAAGGCCTGGTTCGAGCCGACTACCAATCGGCAACTGAAAAGCCTCACTTAGGCCAGCCTACGAGCCTACAAATTGGCCCCAACCATCAAGGACGAAACCTAGGCTTATGCTATCCAATATCATCTAGTATTTTATTCAAACTTTGAAACCAAGACGCCTTATTTTAGATCATTCTTGCTTAGTTTTTAGTAGAATTGCACCATACCGAGGGGCACTGGGAAAAGTAAAAACGCACCATTCCAAGCTACATGGCGCATGGTGCATGGTGGAAGTTCACCATAGGAAGCTGCACAATGCATAGTGCAAATGTAATGTACTAATGTGCACCATATGTGGTTCATTGTGGATATTCATCCTAAGAAAGCATATGGTTCATGGTGGAAGTTGACGAGGTTATGTTCGCAGTTCCTAAATAAGGTTTCAAAGTCGTAGACACCCGAGACCCCTCGAAGGCACTCAACGAGAAGACCATCAATTTTTTGTAATCAAGGATCCAACTCAAGCATTTTGTAGCGAAGATCTCTTAGAAGTATACAAGGACGTCCCTACCATGGATCAAAGAAGACAAATTCATCCTCGAAGAATTGGCGATCCAACGAGTGGCACGGATTTTAAACCACGGCATCGACGCCGGCATCTTCATCATCATCAACGTCACGGTCGCACCCAAGAATCAAGATTTGCAAGAACGAGAGTTCGGGCAACCTTTTCTCGCACTGTCTTTGGAGTAGAGGTGATGAATGATGACAAGAGACCTGTTCTAGTGTTTGGTATCATTCGGAGCGTAATTGGATTCGAAGGTGGGAAGTTCCCCAAAATCGTGTTCACCAATTTCGAAGGATTGCACCATATCGCACTCCGGCTAAAACGAAAGACTTTGCCCGCAGCATCACTGGGCCAGGTGTGTAATGGGCTATTTGAAGACCAGCAAGGTCGATGGAAGCAGGGAGAAAGGAATTTGGGAACGAATCCCACAGGTGGACTTGTTACGGTGATGCCGGTGCCAACGAACGAGGCCTCTCACACCTTTTCGAGCCCGGTTCATATTTTCTCGCGCCATATGAAGAGCGCACGTTCCGCAACTCCTATGAGACGTCGCTAAGGCCCGGTTCGAGCCGACTACCAATCGGCAACTGAAAAGCCTCACTTAGGCCAGCCTACGAGCCTACAAATTGGCCCCAACCATCAAGGACGAAACCTAGGCTTATGCTATCCAATATCATCTAGTATTTTATTCAAACTTTGAAACCAAGACGCCTTATTTTAGATCATTCTTGCTTAGTTTTTAGTAGAATTGCACCATACCGAGGGGCACTGGGAAAAGTAAAAACGCACCATTCCAAGCTACATGGCGCATGGTGCATGGTGGAAGTTCACCATAGGAAGCTGCACAATGCATAGTGTAAATGTAATGTACTAATGTGCACCATATGTGGTTCATTGTGGATATTCATCCTAAGAAAGCATATGGTTCATGGTGGAAGTTGACGAGGTTATGTTCGCAGTTCCTAAATAAGGTTTCAAAGTCGTAGACACCCGAGACCCCTCGAAGGCACTCAACGAGAAGACCATCAATTTTTTGTAATCAAGGATCCAACTCAAGCATTTTGTAGCGAAGATCTCTTAGAAGTATACAAGGACGTCCCTACCATGGATCAAAGAAGACAAATTCATCCTCGAAGAATTGGCGATCCAACGAGTGGCACGGATTTTAAACCACGGCATCGACGCCGGCATCTTCATCATCATCAACGTCACGGTCGCACCCAAGAATCAAGATTTGCAAGAACGAGAGTTCGGGAAACCTTTTCTCGCACTGTCTTTGGAGTAGAGGTGATGAATGATGACAAAAGACCTGTTCTAGTGTTTGGTATCATTCGGAGCGTAATTGGATTCGAAGGTGGGAAGTTCCCCAAAATCGTGTTCACCAATTTCGAAGGATTGCACCATATCGCACTCCGGTTAAAACGAAAGACTTTGCCCGCAGCATCACTGGGCCAGGTGAGTAATGGGCTATTTGAAGATCAGCAAGGACGATGGAAGCAGGGAGAAAGGAATTTGGGAACGAATCCCAAAGGTGGACTTGTTACGGTGATGCCGCTGCCAACGAACGAGGCCTCTCACACCTTTTCGAGCCCGGTTCATATTTTCTCGTGCCATATGAAGAGCACACGTTCGCAACTCCTATGAGACGTCGATAAGGCCTGGTTCGAGCCGACTACCAATCGGCAACTCGAAAAGCCTCACTTAGGCCAGCCTACGAGGCTACAAATTGGCCCCAACCATCAAGGACGAAACCTAGGCTTATGCTATCCGATATCATCAAGTATTTTATTCAAACTTGGAGATCAAGTCGCCTTATTTTAGATCCTTCTTGCTTAGTTGTTAGTAGAATTGCACCATACCAAGGGGCACTGGGAAAAGTAAAAGTGCACCATTCCAAGCTGCATGGCGCATGGTGGAAGTGAACCATAGGAAGCCGCACAATGCATAGTGTAAATGTAATGTACTAATGTGCACCATATGTGGTTCATTGTGGATATTCATCGTAAGAAAGCATATGGTTCATGGTGGAAGTTGACGAGGTTATGTTCGCAGTTCCTAAACAAGGTTTCAAAGTCGTAGACACCCGAGACCCCTCGAAGGCACTCAACGAGAAGACCATCAATTTTTTGTAATCAAGGATCCAACTCAAGCATTTTGTAGCGAAGATCTCTTAGAAGTATACAAGGACGTCCCTACCATGGATCAAAGAAGACAAATTCATCCTCGAAGAATTGGCGATCCAACGAGTGGCACGGATTTTAAACCACGGCATCGACGCCGGCATCTTCATCATCATCAACGTCACGGTCGCACCCAAGAATCAAGATTTGCAAGAACGAGAGTTCGGGCAACCTTTTCTCGCACCGTCTTTGGAGTAGAGGTGATGAATGATGACAAGAGACCCGTTCTAGTGTTTGGTATCATTCGGAGCGTAATTGGATTCGAAGGTGGGAAGTTCCCCAAAATCGTGTTCACCAATTTCGAAGGATTGCACCATATCGCACTCCGGCTAAAACGAAAGACTTTGCCGCGCATCACCGGGCCAGGTGTGTAATGGGCTATTTGAAGACCAGCAAGGTCGATGGAAGCAGGAGAAAGGAATTTGGGAACGAATCCCACAGGTGGACTTGTTACGGTGATGCCAAGTGCAAACGAACGAGGCCTCTCACACCTTTTCGAGCCTCGGTTCATATTTTCTCGCGCCATATGAAGAGCGCACGTTCAGCAACTCCTATGAGACGTCGCTAAGGCCCGGTTCGAGCCGACTACCAATCGGCAACTGAAAAGCCTCACTTAGGCCAGCCTACGAGCCTACAAATTGGCCCCAACCATCAAGGACGAAACCTAGGCTTATGCTATCCAATATCATCTAGTATTTTATTCAAACTTTGAAACCAAGACGCCTTATTTTAGATCATTCTTGCTTAGTTTTTAGTAGAATTGCACCATACCAAGGGGCACTCGGGAAAAGTAAAAACGCACCATTCCAAGCCGCATGGCGCATGGTGGAAGTTCACCATAGGAAGCCGCACAATGCATAGTGTAAATGTAATGTACTAATGTGCACCATATGTGGTTCATTGTGGATATTCATCCTAAGAAAGCATATGGTTCATGGTGGAAGTTGACGAGGTTATGTTCGCAGCTTCCTAAACAAGGTTTCAAAGTCGTAGACACCCGAGACCCCTCGAAGGCACTCAACGAGAAGACCATCAATTTTTTGTAATCAAGGATCCAACTCAAGCATTTTGTAGCGAAGATCTCTTAGAAGTATACAAGGACGTCCCTACCATGGATCAAAGAAGACAAATTCATCCTCGAAGAATTGGCGATCCAACGAGTGGCACGGATTTTAAACCACGGCATCGACGCCGGCATCTTCATCATCATCAACGTCACGGCCGCACCCAAGAATCAAGATTTGCAAGAACGAGAGTTCGGGCAACCTTTTCTCGCACTGTCTTTGGAGTAGAGGTGATGAATGATGACAAGAGACCTGTTCTAGAGTTTGGTATCATTCGGAGCGTAATTGGATTCGAAGGTGGGAAGTTCCCCAAAATCGTGTTCACCAATTTCGAAGGATTGCACCATATCGCACTCCGGTTAAAACGAAAGACTTTGCCCGCATCACCGGGCTGTGTGAGTAATGGGCTATTTGAAGATCAGCAAGGACGATGGAAGCAAGGAGAAAGGAATTTGCGAACGAATCCCAAAGGTGGACTTGTTACGGTGATGATGCCAAGCCAACGAACGAGGCCTCTCACACCTTTTCGAGCCCGGTTCATATTTTCTCGTGCCATATGAAGAGCACACGTTCGCAACTCCTATGAGACGTCGATAAGGCCTGGTTTAAGCAGACTACCAATCGGCAACTCAAAAGCCTCACTTAGGCCAGCCTACGAGGCTACAAATTGGCCCCAACCATCAAGGACGAAACCTAGGCTTATGCTATCCGATATCATCAAGTATTTTATTCAAACTTGGAGATCAAGTCGCCTTATTTTAGATCCTTCTTGCTTAGTTGTTAGTAGAATTGCACCATACCAAGGGGCACTGGGAAAAGTAAAAGTGCACCATTCCAAGCTGCATGGCGCATGGTGGAAGTGAACCATAGGAAGCCGCACAATGCATAGTGTAAATGTAATGTACTAATGTGCACCATATGTGGTTCATTGTGGATGTTCATCGTAAGAAAGCATATGGTTCATGGTGGAAGTTGACGAGGTTATGTTCAGCTCCTAAACAAGGTTTCAAAGTCGTAGACACCCGAGACCCCTCGAAGGCACTCAACGAGAAGACCATCAATTTTTTGTAATCAAGGATCCAACTCAAGCATTTTGTAGCGAAGATCTCTTAGAAGTATACAAGGACGTCCCTACCATGGATCAAAGAAGACAAATGCATCCTCGAAGAATTGGCGATCCAACGAGTGGCACGGATTTTTGAACCACGGCATCGACGCCGGCATCTTCATCATCATCAACGTCACGGCCGCACCCAAGACTCAAGATTTTCAAGAACGAGAGTTCGGGCAACCTTTTCTCGCACCGTCTTTGGAGTAGAGGTGTTGAATAATGACAAGAGACCTGTTCTAGAGTTTGGAATCATTCGGAGCGTAATTGGATTCGAAGGTGGGAAGTTCCCCAAAATCGTGTTCACCAATTTCGAAGGATTGCACCATATCGCACTCCGGTTAAAACGAAAGACTTTGCCCGCATCACTGGGCCAGGTGAGTAATGGGCTATTTGAAGATCAGCAAGGTCGATGGAAGCAGGGAGAAAGGAATTTGTGAACGAATCCCAAAGGTGGACTTGTTACGGTGATGCCAATGCCAACGAACGAGGCCTCTCACACCTTTTCGAGCCTAGTTCATATTTTCTCGTGCCATATGAAGAGCACACGTTCAGTAACTCCTATGAGACGTCGCTAAGGCCTGGTTCGAGCCGACTACCAATCGGCAACTCGAAAAGCCTCACTTAGGCCAGCCTACGAGCCTACAAATTGGCCCCAACCATCAAGGACGAAACCTAGGCTTATGCTATCCGATTTCATCTAGTATTTTATTCAAACTTTGAGATCAAGTCGCCTTATTTTAGATCCTTCTTGCTTAGTTTTTAGTAGAATTGCACCATACCAAGGGGCACTAGGAAAAGTAAAAGTGCACAATTCCAAGCTGCATGGCGCATGATGCATGGTGGAAGTGTACCATAGGAAGCTGCATAATGCATAGTGTAAATGTAATGTACTAATGTGCACCATATGTGGTTCATTGTGGATGTTGATCGTAAGAAAGCATATGGTTCATGGTGGAAGTTGACGAGGTTATGTCGCAGCTCCTAAACAAGGTTTCAAAGTCGTAGACACCCGAGACCCTCGAAGGCACTCAACGAGAAGACCATCAATTTTTTGTAATCAAGGATCCAACTCAAGCATTTTGTAGCGAAGATCTCTTAGAATTATACAAGGACGTCCCTACCATGGATCAAAGAAGACAAATTCATCCTCGAAGAATTGGCGATCCAACGAGTGGCACGGATTTTGAACCACGGCATCAACGGTGGCATCTTCATCGTCATCAACGTCACGGTCGCACCCAAGAATCAAGATTTGCAAGAACGAGAGTTCGGGCAACCTTTTCTCGCACTATCTTTGGAGTAGAGGTGATGAATGATGAAAAGAGACCTGTTCTAGAGTTTGGTATCATTCGGAGCGTAATTGGATTCGAAGGTGGGAAGTTCCCCAAAATCGTGTTCACCAATTTCGAAGGATTGCACCATATCGCACTCCGGTTAAAACGAAAGACTTTGCCCGCATCACCGGGCCAGTGAGTAATGGGCTATTTGAAGATTAGCAAGGACGATGGAAGTGTGGAGAAAGGAATTTGCGAACGAATCCCAAAGGTGGACTTGTTACGATGATGCCAATGCCAACGAACGAGGCCTCTCACACCTTTTCGAGCCTGGTTCATATTTTCTCGTGCCATATGAAGAGCACACGTTCAGTAACTCCTATGAGACGTCGATAAGGCCCGGTCTAAGCGACTACCAATCGGCAACTCAAAAGCCTCACTTAGGCCAGCCTACGAGCCTACAAATTGGCCCCAACCATCAAGGACGAAACCTAGGCTTATGCTATCCGATATCATCAAGTATTTTATTCAAACTTGGAGATCAAGTCGCCTTATTTTAGATCCTTCTTGCTTAGTTGTTAGTAGAATTGCACCATACCAAGGGGCACTGGGGAAAAGTAAAAGTGCACCATTCCAAGCCGCATGGCGCATGGTGGAAGTGAACCATAGGAAGCCGCACAATGCATAGTGTAAATGTAATGTACTAATGTGCACCATATGTGGTTCATTGTGGATGTTCATCGTAAGAAAGCATATGGTTCATGGTGGAAGTTGACGAGGTTATGTTGCAGTTCCTAAACAAGGTTTCAATGTCGTAGACACCCGAGACCCCTCGAAGGCACTCAACGAGAAGACCATCAATTTTTTGTAATCAAGGATCCAACTCAAGCATTTTGTAGCGAAGATCTCTTAGAAGTATACAAGGACGTCCCTACCATGGATCAAAGAAGACAAATGCATCCTCGAAGAATTGGCGATCCAACGAGTGGCACGGATTTTTAACCACGGCATCGACGCCGGCATCTTCATCATCATCCACGTCACGGTCGCACCCAAGACTCAAGATTTTCAAGAACGAGAGTTCGGGCAACGTTTTCTCGCACTGTCTTTGGAGTAGAGGTGTTGAATAATGACAAGAGACCTGTTCTAGAGTTTGGAATCATTCAGAGCGTAATTGGATTCGAAGGTGGGAAGTTCCCCAAAATCGCGTTCACCTATTTCGAAGGATTGCACCATATCGCACTCCGGTTAAAACGAAAGACTTTGGCCGCAGCATCACTGGGCCAGGTGAGTAATGGGCTATTTGAAGATCAGCAAGGTCGATGGAAGCAGGGAGAAAGGAATTTGTGAACGAATCCCAAAGGTGGACTTGTTACGGTGATGCCAGTGCCAACGAACGAGGCCTCTCACACCTTTTCGAGCCTAGTTCATATTTTCTCGTGCCATATGAAGAGCACACGTTCGCAACTCCTATGAGACGTCGATAAGGCCTGGTTTAAGCCAGACTACCAATCGGCAACTCAAAAGCCTCACTTAGGCCAGCCTAAGAGGCTACAAATTGGCCCCAACCATCAAGGACGAAACCTAGGCTTATGCTGTCCGATTTCATCTAGTATTTTATTCAAACTTTGAGATCAAGTCGCCTTATTTTAGATCCTTCTTGCTTAGTAGTTAGTAGAATTGCACCATACCAAGGGGCACTAGGAAAAGTAAAAGTGCACAATTCCAAGCTGCATGGCGCATGATGCATGTGGAAGTGTACCACAGGAAGCCGCATAATGCATAGTGTAAATGTAATGTACTAATGTGCACCATATGTGGTTCATTGTGGATGTTGATCGTAAGAAAACATATGGTTCATGGTGGAAGTTGACGAGGTTATGTCCAAGCCTCCTAAACATGGTTTCAAAGTCGTAGACACCCGAGACCCCTCGAAGGACACTCAACGAGAAGACCATCAATTTTTTTGTAATCAATGATCCAACTCAAGCATTTTGTAGCGAAGATCTCTTAAGTATAAGGACATCCCTACCATGGATCAAAGAAGACAAATTCATCCTCGAAGAATTGGCGATCCAACGAGTGGCACGGATTTTGAACCACGGCATCAACGCAGGATCTTCACCGTCATCAACGTCACGGTCGCACCCAAGAATCAAGATTTGCAAGAACGAGAGTTCGGCAACCTTTTCTCGCACTATCTTTGGAGTATAGGTGATGAATGATGAAAAGAGACCTCGTTCTAGAGTTTGGTATCATTCGGAGCGTAATTGGATTTGAAGGTGGGAAGTTCCCCAAAATCGTGTTCACCAATTTCGAAGGATTGCACCATATCACACTCCAGTTAAAACGAAAGACTTCGCCCGCAGCATCACCGGGCCTGTGAGTAATGGGCTATTTCAAGATCAAGCTAGGACGATGGAAGCAGGGAGAAAGGAATTGGGGAACGAATCCCAAGGTGGACTTGTTACGGTGATGATGCAGTGTCAACGAACGAGGCCTCTCACACCTTTTCGAGCCCGGTTCATATTTTCTCGTGCCATATGAATAGCCCACGTTCGAAATTCCTGTGAGACGTCGATAAGGCCCGGTTCATGCCGACCACCTATCGGTAACCCGAAAAGCCCTCACTTAGGCCAGCCCACGAGCCTACAAATTGGCTTCAACCATCAAGATCGAAACCTAGGCTTATGCTATCCGATATCATCAAGTATTTTATTCAAACTCGAGACCAAGTCACTTTATTTTAGATCCTTCTTGCTTAGTTGTTAAGAGAATTGCACCCATACCAAGGGGGCACTCGGGAAAAGTAAAAGTGCACCATTCCAAGCTGCATGGCGCATAGCAGAAGTGAACCACAGGAAGCCTCTCAATGACATAGTGTAAATGTAATGTACGAATGTGCACCATATGTGGTTCATTGTGGATGTTCACTCATGTAAGAAAGCATATGGTTCATGGTGGAAGCTGACGCAGTTATGTTTGCGGCTCCTAAACAAGGTTTCTAATGTCGTAGACACCCGAGACCCTCGAAGGCACTCAACGAGAAGAATACCCATCAATTTTTTTGTAATCAAGGATCCAACTCAAGCATTTTGTAGCGAAGACCTCTTAGAAGTATACAAGGACGTCCCTACCATGGATCAAAGAAGACAAATGCATCCTCGAAGAATTGGCGATCCAACGAGTGGCACGGATTTTTAACCACGGCATCGACGCCGGCATCTTCATCATCATCCAACGATTCCGTCGCACCCTACACTAAAGATTTTCAAGAACGAGAGTTCGGGCAACGTTTTCTCGCACCGTCTTTGGAGTAGAGGATTTGCAAGATGACAAGAGACCTGTTCTAGAGTTTGGAATCATTCAGAGCGAAATTGGATTCGAAGGTGGGAAGTTCCCCAAAATCGCGTTCACCTATTTCGGGCGATTGCACCATATCGCACTCCTATAAGCAAACGAAAGACTTTGTTTGCCGCACCACCAAAAAAGTGAGTAATGGGCTATTTGAAGATCAGCAAGGTCGATGGAAGCAAGGAGAAAGGAATTTGCAGAACGAATCCCAAAGGTGGACTTGTTACGGTGATGCCAAGGCTAACGAACGAGGCCTCTCACACCTTTGGGTTTCTCAGTTCATAAAACCGCCGTGCCATATGAAGAGCACACGTTCGCAACCCGCACGAGACGCCGACAAGGCCTGGTTCGAGCGGACTACCAATCGGCAACTCAAAAAGCCTCACTTAGGCCACCCTACGAGGCTACAAATTGGCCCCAACCATCAAGGACGAAACCCAGGCTTATGCTGTCCGATTTCATCTAGTATTTTATTCAAACTCGTTTCATCAAGTCGCCTTATTTTAGATCCTTCTTGCTTAGTTGTTAGTAGAATTGCACCATACCAAGGGGCACCGGGAAAAGTAAAAGTGCACCATTCCAAGCCGCATGGCGCATGGTGGAAGTGAACCATAGGAAGCCGCACAATGCATAGTGTAAATGTAATGTACTAATGTGCACCATATGTGGTTCATTGTGGATGTTCATCGTAAGAAAGCATATGGTTCATGGTGGAAGCCGACGAGGTTATGTCCGCGGTTCCTAAACAAGGTTTTAAAGTCGTAGACACCGAGACCCTCGAAGGCACTCAACGAGAAGACCATCAATTTTTTATAATCAAGGATCCAACTCAAGCATTTTGTAGCGAAGATCTCTTAAGAAGTATACAAGGACGTCCCTACCATGGATCAAAGAAGAGAAATGCATCCTCGAAGAATTGGCGATCCAACGAGCAGCGCGGATTTTGAACCACGGCATCGACGCCGGCATCTTCATCATCATCAACGTCACGGCCGCACCCAAGAATCAAGATTTTCAAGAACGAGAGTTCGGCAACCATTTCTCGCACTATCTTTGGAGTAGAGGTGATGAATAATGACAAGAGACTATTCTAGAGTTTATCATTCTAGCGTAATTGATTCGATGGTGGAAGTTCCCCAAAATCGTGTTCACCAATTTCAGAAGGATTGCACCATATCGCACTCCGGTTAAAACGAAAGACTTCGCCAGCGCATCACCGGGCCGGTGCGTAATGGGCTATTTGAACACCGCAAGGTCGATGGAAGCAGAAGAAAGGAATTTGGGAACGAATCCTACGGGACTTGTTACGGTGATGCCAATGCCAACGAACGAAACCTCTCACACCTTTTCGAGCATGGTTCATATTTTTCGTGCAATATGAAGAGCGCACGTTTAGTAACTCCTATGAGACGTCGCTAAGGTCCGGTTCGAGCCGACTACCAATCAAGAACTCGAAAAACCTCACTTAGGGGTCACCCTACGAGGCTACAAATTGGCCCCAACCATCAAGGACGAAACCTTAGGCTTTATGCGATCCGATATCATCTAGTATTTTATTCAAACTTCTGAGATCAAGTCGCCTTATTTTAGATCCCTTTGCTTAGTTGTTAGTAGAATTGCACCATACTGGTGGGCACCGGGAAAAGTAAAAGTGCACCATTCCAAGCCGCATAGCGCATGTATGAAGTGAACCATGTGAAGCCGCACAACGCATAAGGTAATATGTAATGTACCAATGTGCACCATATGTGGTTCATTGTGGATGTTCATCGTAAGTAAGCGTATGAATTTAGGGTAGAAGTGACGAGGTTATGTCATCGGTAGCCTAAACATAGTTTTATAGTCGTACACCCGAGACCCTCTGCTAACCCATTCAACGAGAAGACCATCAATTTTTTATAATCAAGATCCAACTCAAGCATTTTGTAGCGAAGATCTCTTAGAAGTACATACAAGGATGTCCCTACCATGGATCAAAGAAGACAAATCTATCCTCTCGAAGAATTGGCGATCCAACGCTTTGCACGGATTTTGAAAACCACGGCATCGACGCCGCATCTTCATCATCATCAACGTCACGGCGCACCCAAGACTCAAGATTTGCAAGAACGAGAGTTCGGGCAACCTTTTCTCGCACCGTCTTTGAGTAGAGGTGTTGAATGATGACAAGAGACCTGTTCTAGAGTTTGGAATCATTCAAAGCGTAATTGGATTCGAAGGTGGGAAGTTCCCCAAAATCGTGTTCACCAATTTCGAAGGATTGCACCATATCGCACTCCGGTTAAAACGAAAGACTTTGCCCGCAAGATCACCGGGGTGAGTAATGGGCTATTTGAAGATCAGAAGGACGATGGAAGGTGGAGAAAGGAATTTGCGAACGAATCCCAAAGGTGGACTTGTTACGGTGATGCCAAGGCCAACGAACGAGGCCTCTCACACCTTTTCGAGCCCGGTTCATATTTTCTCGTGCCATATGAAGAGCACACGTTCAAGAACTCTATGAGACGTCGATAAGGCCCGGTTTAAGCGACTACCAATCGGCAACTCAAAAGCCTCACTTAGGCCAGCCTACGAGGCTACAAATTGGCCCCAACCATCGAGGACGAAACCTAGGCTTATGCTATCCGATATCATCTAGTATTTTATTCAAACTGGAGATCAAGTCGCCTTATTTTAGATCCTTCTTGCTTAGTTGTTTGTAGAATTGCACCATACCAAGGGGCACCGGGAAAAGTAAAAGTGCACCATTCCAAGCTGCATGGCGCATGGTGGAAGTGAACCATAGGAAGTCGCACAATGCATAGT
>JAUJYP020000316.1:0-12805 GCA_030674075.2 Linum usitatissimum
AATTCTCGGTACAATCTCAATTCTACGAGTATAGATAGCCGGTCAGTGCTTATCGATGACCCCATTAGACATTTTTCCCTTGTGTATCTCTGTATTTCGGTCATAGGTCTTGGAGCTGATGGTGGAGAGAGTTTGTCGATGTTTCGATATCAGATGATATCCGATTTTGATACATTTAATAATTGGAGTTGTATCTTCTTTTGTGGTATTTTTATTTAGGATTCGAAGATCATTGTTGGTCAATTTATTTAAAGTATTCAAGTGCGGCTTTGAATGCATGTGTTATGGTTTTATTATGGGTCTTGGTTGAGGTTGGTTCGGTTTGGAACCTGAGTAAACTTCTTGTGTCGTCTTAGTGGTTCGACCGGGACTCCTAGGTTAAGGTTTCATAATACAATAGTGTGTGATCTCTTGTATAAATGTGTTCTTGTGCCTAAAGCGAGGGCTCTCGGGTTATACATCGTGTGATCTTTGTACGAACCGTGATAAATTTCAAGCATAAGCTCTTGGCCTTAGAAGCGTGGCGTGTGATTCATCTTCCATGTTAGGACAAGATATGCCTATTTAGGGTACTTGCGATGATTATGTGTTGGTCGACCACCCTGGATTACGCAATCCACGAAGCGATATTCGCGTTCAAGTAGGACGTGTAGAGTATGCGTACAAATGCGGCTTACACAGATCATTTCGGGTAGTTGCATGGTTTTATGAATGGCGAGGTTGTCCACACAATTACGGGTGGTGTGCTGGGATGCCTATACGGACCATAGGGTCACATTACTAGATGCGGTGATTAGATACACTTCCATGTTAAATTCTCGGTACAATCGCAATTCGACACGAGTATAGATAGCCGATCGATTGCTTATCGATGAGCCCATTAGACATTTTTTCCCTTGTGTATCTGTATATTTCGAGTCATAGATGCTGCAGTGATGGTGGAGAGAGAGTTTGTCGGTGTTTCGATATTAGATGATATCCGATTTTGATATATTTGAGAAGCTGAGTTGTATCTTCTTTTGTGGTATTTTCATTTAGGATTCGAAGATCATTGTTGGTCAATTTATTTAAAGTATTCAAGTGCGGCTTTGAATGCATGTGTTATTGGTTTTATTACGGGTCTTGAGTTGAGGTTGGTTCGGCTTGGAACCCAAGTAGGCTTAACGTATCGTACTAGTGGTTCGACAAGGACTCCTAGGTTAAGGTTTCGTAATACAATATTGTGTGATATCTTGTATAAATGTGTTGATGTGCCTAAGCGAGGGCTCAGGTTATACATCGTGTGATCTACATACAAGCAGGCGATAAATTTCAAGCATAAGCTCTTGGCCTTAGAAGCTGTGGCGTGTGACTCATCTTAGTTGTAGGACAAGATATGCCTATTTTAGAGTACTTGCGATGATTATGTGTTGGTCGACCACCCCCAGGGTGCTTGATCCACGACGATATTCGAGGGTTAGTTTGACGTGTAGAGTATGCGTACAAAGATCTGCTCACACGGATCATTTCGAGTAGTTGCATGGTTTTATGAATGGTGAGGTTGTCGACACAGTTACGGGTGGCTGATGCTATGCAGATGCCTATACAGACCATAGGGTCACATTACTAGATGCAGTGAGCAGATAGACTTCCATGTTACATTCTCAATACAATCTCAATTCTACTCGAGCATAGATAGCCAGTCAGTGCTTATCGATAACCCCATTAGACAATTGTTCCATTGTGTATCTCTATATTTCGATCGTAGATGCTTGGGAGTGATGGTGGAGAGAGAGTTTGTCGGCGTTTCGATATTAGATGATATCCGATTTTGATATATTTAAGAAGCGAAGTTGTATCTTCTTTTGTGGTATTTTCATTTAGGATTCGAAGATCATTGTTGGTCAATTAATTTAAAGTATTCAAGTGTAGCTTTGAATTCATGTGTTATTGGTTTTATTACAGGTCTTCAGTTGAGGTTGGTTTAGCTTGGAACCCAAGTAGGCTTCTTGTGTCGTACTAGTGGTTCGGCCAGGACTCCTAGGTTAAGGTTTCATAATACAATAGTGTGTGATCTACTGTATAAATGTGTTCTTTGTGCCTAAAGCGAGGGCTCTCAGGTTATACATCGTGTGATCTTTGTACGAGCAACCGATAAATTTCAAGCATAAGCTCTTGGCCTTAGAAGCTGTGGCGTGTGATTCATCTTCCATGTTAGGACAAGATATGCCTATTTAGGGTACTTGCGATGATTATGTTTTGGTTGACCACCCCTGGATTGCGCAATCCCTGAAGCGATATTAAGGTTCTAGTAGGACGTGTAGAGTATGCGTACAAATGCTGCTCACATGGATCATTTCAGGTAGTTGCATGGTTTTATGAATGGCGAGGTTGTCCACACAATTACGGGTGGTTGATGCTAGGCAGATGCCTAAACAGACCATAGGGTCACATTACTAGATGTAGTGATTAGATAGACTTCCATGTTAAATTCTCAGTACAATCTCAATTCTACACGAGTATAGATAGCCATTCAGTGCTTAACGATGACCCCATTAGACATTTTCCCCTTGTGTATCTGTATTTCAGTCATAGGTATTGGAGCTGATGGTGGAGAGAGAGTTTGTCGATGTTTCGATATCAAATGATATGTTTTCGATATATTTAAGAACGACGATTGTATCTTCTTTTGTGGTATTTTCATTTAGGATTCTAAGACCATTGTTGGTCAATTTATTTAAAGTATTCCAGTGCAGCTTTGAATGCTTATGTTATTGCTTTTATTACAGTTCTTGAGTTGAGGTTGGTTCAGCTTGTAACCCAAGTAGGCTTCTTGTGTCGTACTAGTGGTTCGACCGGGACTCTAGGTTAAGGTTTCGTAATACAATATTGTGTGATATCTTGTATAAATGTGTTGATGTGCCTAAAGCGAGGGCTCTCGGGTTATACATCGTGTGATCTCTGTACGAAGCAGGCGTAAATTTCAAGCATAAGCTCTTGGCCTTAGAACTGTGGCGTGTGACTCATCTTCCGTGGTAGGACAAGATATGCCTATTTAGAGTACTTGCGATGATTATGTGTTGGTCGACCACCCCTAGATTGCGCAATCCCTGAAGCGATATTCAGGTTCTAGTAGGACGTGTAGAGTATGCGTACAAATGCTGCTCACACGGATCATTTCAGGTAGTTGCATGGTTTTATGAATGGTGAGGTTGTCGACACAGTTACGGGTGGCTGATGCTATGCAGATGCCTATACAGACCATAGGGTCACATTACTAGATGCAGTGAGCAGATAGACTTCCATGTTACATTCTCAATACAATCTCAATTCTACTCGAGTATAGATAGCCAGTCAGTGCTTATCGATAACCCCATTAGACAATTGTTCCATTGTGTATCTCTGTATTTCGATCACTTAAGTCTTGGAGGCTGATGGTGGAGAGAGAGTTTGTCGGCGTTTCGATATTAGATGATATCCGATTTTGATATATTTAAGAACTGAAGTTGTATCTTCTTTTGTGGTATTTTCATTTAGGATTCGAAGATCATTGTTGGTCAATTAATTTAAAGTATTCAAGTGTAGCTTTGAATTCATGTGTTATTGGTTTTATTACAGGTCTTCAGTTGAGGTTGGTTTAGCTTGGAACCCAAGTAGGCTTCTTGTGTCGTACTAGTGGTTCGGCCAGGACTCCTAGGTTAAGGTTTCATAATACAATAGTGTGTGATCCTCTGTTGTATAAATGTGTTGTGCCTAAAGTGAGGGCTCTCGGGTTATACATCGTGTGATCTTTGTACGGAGCAGGCGATAAATTTCAAGCATAAGCTCTTGGCCTTAGAAGTGTGGCGTGTGATTCATCTTCCATGTTAGGACAAGATATGCCTATTTAGGGTACTTGCGATGATTATGTTTTGGTTGACCACCCCTGGATTGCGCAATCCCTGAAGCGATATTAAGGTTCTAGTAGGACGTGTAGAGTATGCGTACAAATGTTGCTCACATGGATCATTTCGGGTAGTTGCATGGTTTTATGAATGGCGAGGTTGTCCACACAATTACGGGTGGTGATGCTAGGCAGATGCCTAAACAGACCATAGGGTCACATTACTAGATGTAGTGATTAGATAGACTTCCATGTTAAATTCTCGGTACAATCTCAATTCTACACGAGTATAGATAGCCATTCAGTGCTTAACGATGACCCCATTAGACATTTTCCCCTTGTGTATCTCGTATTTCGGTCCATAGGTATTGGAGCTGATGGTGGAGAGAATTTGTCGATGTTTCGATATCAAATGATATCTGTTTTCGATATATTTAAGAACAGCAGTTGTATCTTCTTTTGTGGTATTTTCATTTAGGATTCTAAGATCATTGTTGGTCAATTTATTTAAAGTATTCCAGTGCAGCTTTGAATGCTTATGTTATTGCTTTTATTACAGTTCTTGAGTTGAGGTTGGTTCGGCTTGTAACCCCAGTAGGCTTCTTGTGTCGTACTAGTGGTTCGACGGGACTCTAGGTTAAGGTTTCGTAATACAATATTGTGTGATATCTTGTATAAATGTGTTGATGTGCCTAAAGCGAGGGCTCTCGGGTTATACATCGTGTGATCTGTACGAGGCATTTGATACATTTCAAGCATAAGCTCTTGGCCTTAAGAGCGTAGCGTGTGACTCATCTTCCGTGGTAGGACAAGATATGCCTATTTAGAGTACTTGCGATGATTATGTGTTGGTCGACCACCCTAGATTGCGCGATCCACTGAAGCGATATTCGGGTTCTAGTAGGACGTGTAGAGTATGCGTACAAATGCGCTCACACGGATCATTTCGGGTAGTTGCATGGTTTTATGAATGGCGAGGTTGTCGACACGATTACGGGTGGTGATGCTATGCAGATGCCTATACGAGACCATAGGGTCACATTACTAGATGCGTGAGCGGTGGACTTCCATGTTACATTCTCAATACAATCTCAATTCTCGACGATAGATAGCCGATCGGTCTTATCGATAACCCCATTAGACAATTGTTCCATTGTGTATCTCTATGTTCGATCCTATCGTCTTGGAGAGTGATGGTGGAGAGAGAGTTTGTCGGCGTTTCGATATTAGATGATATCCGATTTTGATATATTTAGGCCAAAGTTGTATCTTCTTTTGTGGTATTTTCATTTAGGAGTTCGAAGCATCTTGTTGGTCGATTAATTTAAAGTATTCAGGTGTGACTTTGAATTCATGTGTTATTGGTTTTATTACGTGTAGCCTTCGATTGAGGTTGGTTTAGCTTGGAACCCAAGTAGGCTTCTTGTGTCGTACTAGTGGTTCGGGGGGGGGGGGGGGGGGGGGGGGGGGGGGAGAGAGAGAGAGAGAGAGAGAGAGAGAGAGAGAGAGAGAGCTCTAGGAGTTAAGGTTTCATAATACAATAGTGTGTGATCTCTTGTATAAATGTGTTCTTTGTGCCTAAAGTGAGGGCTCGGGTTATGCATGGTGTGATCTTTGTGCGGACTGTGAGTAAATTTCAAGCATAAGCTCTTGGCCTTAGAGCTGGCGTGTGATTCATCTTCCATGTTAGGACAAGACCAACTGCCTATTTAGGGTACTTGCGATGATTATGTTTTGGTTGACCACCTGGTTAGCGTAATCACGACGATATTAAGGTTCTAGTAGGACGTGTAGAGTATGCGTACAAATGTTTGCTCACATGGATCATTTCGGGTAGTTGCATGGTTTTATGAATGGCGAGGTTGTCCACACAATTACGGGTGGTGATGCTAGGCGGATGCCTAAACGGACCATAGGGTCACGTTCACCTAGAGTGTAGTGATTAGATAGACTTCCATGTTAAATTCTCGGTACAATCTCAATTCTACACGAGTATAGATAGCCACATTCAAGTGCTTAGATGACCCCATTAGACATTTTCCCTTGTGTATCTGTATTTCGGTCATAGGTATTGGAGCGATGGTGGAGAGAGAGTTTTGTCGATGTTTCGATATCAAATGATATACATTTTCGATATATTTAAGAACGGAGTTTATCTTCTTTGTGGTATTTTCATTTAGGATTCTAAGACCATTATTGGTCAATTTATTATTTAAAAAGTATTCCGGTGCGGCTTTGAATGCTTATGTTATTGCTTTTATTACGAGTTCTTGAGTTGAGGTTGGTTCGAACTTGTAACTCGAGTAGGCTTCTTGTGTCGTACTAGTGGTTCGACCGGGACTCCTAGGTTAAAGGTTTCGTAATACAATATTGTGTGATATCTTTTGTATAAATGTGTTGATGTGCCTAAAGCGAGGGCTCTCGGAGTTATACATCGTGTGATCTGCGTACGAACTGATAAATTTCAAGCATAAGCTGCCTTAGAGCATAGCGTGTGCTCATCTTCCGTGGTAGGACAAGATATGCCTATTTAGAGTACTTGCGATGATTATGTGTTGGTGGAAGCCACCTCTTGATTGCGCAATCCCTGAAGCGATATTGGGGTTCTGAAGTAGGGACGTGTAGAGTATGCGTACAAATGCTCACACGGATCATTTCGAGTAGTTGCATGGTTTTATGAATGGTGAGGTGGTCCACACAATTACGGGTGGCTGATGCTATGCGGTGCCTATACGGACCATGGGGTCACATTACTAGATGCGGTGAGAGATAGACTTCCATGTTACATTCTCGATACAATCTCAATTATGCACGAGTATAGATAGCCGGTCGATTGCTTATCGATAACCCCATTAGACAATTGTTCAATTGTGTATCTGCATGTTCGATCCCACATAGATCTTTGGAGCTGATGGTGGAGAGAGAGTTTGTCGGCGTTTCGATATTAGATGATATCCGATTTTGATATATTTAAGAACTGGAGTTGTATCTTCTTTTGTGGTATTTTCATTTAGGATTCGAAGATCATTGTTGGTCAATTAATTTAAAGTATTCAAGTGTAGCTTTGAATTCATGTGTTATTGGTTTTATTACGAGGTCTTGGTTGAGGTTGGTTTAGCTTGGAACCCAGAAGTAGGCTTCTTGTGTCGTACTAGTGGTTCGGCCGGGACTCTATGTTAAGGTTTCATAATACAATAGTGTGTGATCTCTTTTGTATAAATGTCTTCTTGTGCCTAAAGCGAGGGCTCTCGGGTTATACATCGTGTGATCTTTGTACGAGACATGCAATAAATTTCAAGCATAAGCTCTTGGCCTTAGAGCTGTGGCGTGTGATTCATCTTCCATGTTAGGACAAGATATGACTATTTAGGGTACTTGCGATGATTATGTTTTGGTTGACCACCTGGATTGCGCAATCACGACGATATTAAGGTTCTAGTAGGACGTGTAGAGTATGCGTACAAATCCTGCTCACATGGATCATTTCGGGTGGTTGCATGGTTTTATGAATGGAGGTTGTCCACACAATTACGGGTGGTGATCTGAGCGAGATGCCTAAAAACGGACATAGGGTCACATTGCTAGATGTAGTGATTAGATAGACTTCCATGTTAAATTCTCAGTACAATCTCAATTCTACACGAGTATAGATAGCCATTCAGTGCTTAACGATGACCCCATTAGACATTTTCCCCTTGTGTATCTCTGTATTTCAGTCATAGGTATTGGAGCTGATGGTGGAGAGAGAGTTTGTCGATGTTTCGATATCAAATTATATCTGTTTTCGATATATTTAAGAACAGCAGTTGTATCTTCTTTTGTGGTATTTTCATTTAGGATTCTAAGATCATTGTTGGTCAATTTATTTAAAGTATTCCAGTGCAGCTTTGAATGCTTATGTTATTGCTTTTATTACAGTTCTTGAGTTGAGGTTGGTTCAGCTTGTAACCCAAGTAGGCTTCTTGTGTCGTACTAGTGGTTCGACCAGGACTCCTAGTTTAAGGTTTCGTAATACAATATTGTGTGATATACTGTGTAAATGTGTTGATGTGCCTAAAGCGAGGGCTCTCAGGTTATACATCGTGTAATCTGTACGAGCCAGCGATAAATTTCAAGCATAAGCTCTTGGCCTTAAGAGCGTGGCGTGTGACTCATCTTCCGTGGTAGGACAAGATATGCCTATTTAGAGTACTTGCGATGATTATGTGTTGGTCGACCACCCCTAGATTGCATAATCACGAACCGATATTCGGGTTCTAGTAGGACGTGTAGAGTATGCGTACAAATGCTCACATGGATCATTTCGGGTAGTTGCATGGTTTTATGAATGGCGAGGTGGTCCACACAATTACGGGTGGGCGTGCTAGGCGGATGCCTATACGGACCATAGGGTCACATTACTAGATGCGGTGATTAGATAGACTTCCATGTTAAATTCTCGGTCCGATCTCAATTATACACGAGTATAGATAGCCGAGTTAGTGCTTATCGATGACCCCATTAGACATTTTTTCCCTTGTGTATCTACGTATTTCGATCATGATCTTGGAAGTGATGGTGGAGAGAGAGTTTGTCGGTGTTACGATATCGGATGATATCAGATTTTGATATATTTAAGAGCGAGGTTGTATCTTCTTTTGTGGTATTTTCATTTAGGATTCGAAGATCATTGTTGGTCAATTAATTTAAAGTATTCAAGTGTAGCTTTGAATTCATGTGTTATTGGTTTTATTACAGGTCTTCAGTTGAGGTTGGTTTAGCTTGGAACCCAAGTAGGCTTAGCTTTGTGTCGTACTGTGGTTCGCGGGACTCTAGGTTAAGGTTTTATAATACAATAGTGTGTGATCTACTGTATAAATGTGTTGTTGTGCCTAAAGCGAGGGCTCTCGAGGTTATACATCGTGTGATCTTTGTACGAGCTAGAGCGATAAATTTCAAGCATAAGCTCTTGGCCTTAGAACTGTGGCGTATGATTCATCTTCCATGTTAGGACAAGATATGCCTATTTAGGGTACTTGCGATGATTATGTTTTGGTCGACCACCCCTGGATTGCGCAATCCCTCAAGCGATATTAAGGTTCTAGTGGGACGTGTAGAGTATGCGTACAAATGCTGCTCACATGGATCATTTCAGGTAGTTGCATGGTTTTATGAATGGCGAGGTTGTCCACACAATTACGGGTGGTTGATGCTAGGCAGATGCCTAAACAGACCATAGGGTCACATTACTAGATGTAGTGATTAGATAGACTTCCATGTTAAATTCTCAGTACAATCTCAATTCTACACGAGTATAGATAGCCATTCAGTGCTTAACGATGACCCCATTAGACATTTTCCCCTTGTGTATCTCTGTCTTTCAGTCATAGGTATTGGAGCTAATGGTGGAGAGAGAGTTTGTCGATGTTTCGATATCAAATTATATCTGTTTTCGATATATTTAAGAACAGCAGTTGTATCTTCTTTTGTGGTATTTTCATTTAGGATTCTAAGATCATTGTTGGTCAATTTATTTAAAGTATTCCAGTGCAGCTTTGAATGCTTATGTTATTGCTTTTATTACAGTTCTTGAGTTGAGGTTGGTTTAGCTTGTAACCCAAGTAGGCTTCTTGTGTCGTACTAGTGGTTCGACCAGGACTCCTAGGTTAAGGTTTCATAATACAATAGTGTGTGATCTCTTGTATAAATGTGTTGATGTGCCTAAAGCGAGGGCTCTCAGGTTATACATCGTGTGATCTCTGTACAGGCAACTGATAAATTTCAAGCATCAGCTCTTGGCCTTAGAACTGTGGCGTGTGATTCATCTTCCATGGTAGGACAAGATATGCCTATTTAGAGTACTTGCGATGATTATGTGTTGTTGGTCGACCACCCCTAGATTGCGCAATCCCTGAACCGATATTCAGGTTCTAGTAGGACGTGTAGAGTATGCGTACAAATGCTGCTCACATGGATCATTTCAGGTAGTTGCATGGTTTTATGAATGGCGAGGTGGTCCACACAATTACGGGTGGCTGATGCTAGGCAGATGCCTATACAGACCATAGGGTCACATTACTAGATGCAGTGATTAGATAGACTTCCATGTTAAATTCTCAGTACAATCTCAATTATACACGAGTATAGATAGCCAGTGAGTGCTTATCGATGACCCCATTAGACATTTTTTCCCTTGTGTATCTACGTATTTCGGTCATAGATACTTGAGGTGATGGTGGAGCGAGAGTTTGTCGGCGTATTTGATATCAGATGATATCCGATTTTGATATATTTAAGAACTGGAGTTGTATCTTCTTTTGTGGTATTTTTCATTTAGGATTCGAAGATCATTGTTGGTCAATTAATTTAAAGTATTCAAGTGTAGCTTTGAATTCAGTGTATTATTGGTTTTATTACAGGTCTTCAGTTGAGGTTGGTTTCGCTTGGAAGCCAAGTAGGCTTCTTGTGTCGTACTAAGTGGTTCGGTCAGGACTCCTAGATCAAGGTTTCATAATGCAATAGTGTGTGATCTACTGTATAAATGTGTTGTTGTGCCTAAAGCGAGGGCTCTCAGGTTATACATCGTGTGATCTTTGTACGAATTGATAAATTTCAAGCATAAGCTCTTGGCCGTAGAACTGTGGCGTGTGATTCATCTTCCATGTTAGGACAAGATATGCCTATTTAGGGTACTTGCGATGATTATGTGTTGGTCGACCACCCCTGGATTGCGCAATCCCACGAGCGATATTCGGGTTCTAGTAGGACGTGTAGAGTATGCGTACAAATTTTTGCTCACATGGATCATTTCGGGTAGTTGCATGGTTTTATGAATGGCGAGGTTGTCCACACAATTACGGGTGGTGATCTTTGAAAGCTGAGATGCCTATACAAACCATAGGGGTCACATTACTGAATGCATTGATTAGATAGACTTCCATATTAAATTCTAAGTACAATCTCAGTGCTACACGAGTATAGATAGCGAGTCGATTATCGATGACCCCATTAGACATTTCTTCCCTTGTGTATGTCTGTATCTCAGTCATAGGTACTGGAGCTGATGGTGGAGAGAGAGTTTGTCGGTGTTTCGATATCAAATGATATCTGTTTTCGATATATTTAATGATCAATTTATTTAAAGTATTCCAGTGCAGCTTTGAATGCTTGTGTTATTGCTTATCTGAGTGCGAGTTGAGGTTGGTTAGAACTTTGTAACCGAAGTAGGCTTCTTTGTGTCGTCTTAGTGGTTCGACCGGGACTCTGAGTTAAGGTTTCATAATACAACGGTGTGTGATCTACGCCTCTAGTAATGTTCTTTGTGACAAGAGGGAGGCTCCTGCGGGTTATACATCGTGTGATCTCATGCGGAGCAGGCGATAAATTTCAAGCATAAGCTCTTGGCCTTAGAACTGTGGTGTGTGATTAAGTCTTCCATGGTAGGACAAGATATGCCTATTTAGGGTACTTGCGATGATTATGTGTTGGTCGACCACCCCGGATTGCGCAATCCACAAGCGATATTCGAGGTTCTAGTAGGACGTGTAGAGTATGCGTACAAATGCTTCTCACACGGATCATTTCGGTAGTTGCATGGTTTTATGAATGGCGAGGTTGTCCACACAATTACGGGTGGTGATGCTGGGAGATGCCTATACGGACCATAGGGTCACATTACTAGATGCGGTGATTAGATAGACTTCCATGTTAAATTCTCGGTACAATCTCAATTCTACACGAGTATAGATAGCCATTGCTTATCGATGACCCCATTAGACATTTTTCCCTTGTGTATCTCTATATTTCAGTCATAGGTCTGGGCTGATGGTGGAGAGAGAGTTTGTCGCGTTTCGATATCAAATGATATCCATTTTTGATATATTTAAGGCTGGAGTTGTATCTTCTTTTGTGGTATTTTCATTTAGGATTCTAAGATCATTGTTGGTCAATTTATTTAAAGTATTCCAGTGCGGCTTTGAATGATTGTGTTATTGGTTTTATTACGGGGTTGAGTCGAGGTTGGTTCGGCTTGGAACCCAAGTAGGCTTCTTGTGTCGACTAGTGGTTCGACCGGGACTCTAGGTTAAGGTTTCATAATACAATAGTGTGTGATCTACGTATAAATGTGTTGTTGTGCCTAAAGCGAGGGCTCTCGGGTTATACATCGTGTGATCTTTGTACGGGCAAGCGATAAATTTCAAGCATAAGCTCTTGGCCTTAGAAGCGTGGCGTGTGATTCATCTTCCATGTTAGGACAAGATATGCCTATTTAGGGTACTTGCGATGATTATGTGTTGGTCGACCACCTGGATTGCGCAATCCCGAAGCGATATTCGGGTTCTAGTAGGACGTGTAGAGTATGCGTACAAATGCTTCTCACACGGATCATTTCGGGTAGTTGCATGGTTTTATGAATGGCGAGGTTGTCCACACAATTACGGGTGGTGATGCTAGGCGAGATGCCTATACGGACCATAGGGTCACATTACTAGATGCGGTGATTAGATAGACTTCCATGTTAAATTCTCGGTACAATCTCAATTCTACACGAGTATAGATAGCCGATTAGTGCTTATCGATGACCCCATTAGACATTTTTTCCTTGTGTATCTCTATATTTCATCATAGGTCTTGGAGCGATGGTGGAGAGAGAGTTTGTCGGCGTTTCGATATCGAGATGATATCCATTTTGATATATTTAAGAACTAGTTGTATCTTCTTTTGTGGTATTTTCATTTAGGATTCTAAGATCATTGTTGGTCAATTTATTTAAAGTATTCCGGTGCGGCTTTGAATGATTGTGTTATTGTTTTATTACGGGTCTTGAGTTGAGGTTGGTTCGGCTTGGAACCCAAGTAGGCTTCTTGTGTCGAACTAGTGGTTCGACCGGACTCTAGGTTAAGGTTTCATAATACAATAGTGTGTGATCTAATGTATAAATGTGTTGATGTGCCTAAAGCGAGG